>ML850768.1:10744-31659 GCA_009831015.1 Picea engelmannii
AGAAGCCCATTCTTCTCTTATTGCTGGTCACTTTGGTGTAGGCAAGATGATGGCTAATTTGCAAAGGTAGTGCTATTGGCCTAAAATGAATGAAAGTGTTTCAAGATATGTTCGAGGATGTTCATTATGTGCCACAAGCAAACATAGCAATCGAAAGTTGGGTTTGTATACTCCACTTCTGGTTCCTTCTCGTCCTTGGGAAAGTATTTCTATGGACTTTGTAGGAGGTCTACCTATGTCTAAATGAAATCATGATTATCTTTATGTTGTGGTTGATCGATTTAGCAAAATGTGTATTTTGATGCCTTGTAAGAAGCAGGTTACAGCTGAGAAAACGACACAAATGTTCTTTCAAAATGTTTGGGTACATTTTGGATTGCCTAAATCCATTATTTCTAATAGAGATTCTCGATTTATTGGAAGTTTTTGGTCGAGTTTATGGGCACTCATGGACACCAAACTAAAAAAGAGCATAGCTTTTCATCCGCAAACCGATGGTCAGACAGAAGTGGTAAATAGAATAGTGGTGCATCTTCTTCGTGGTTATTGCAGCAAGCATCCTAAACTTTGGGATGAGCATTTACACTACATTCAACATGCTTACAATTGAGCTAAGCACTCGTCAACTCAAACATCACCATTTTAAGCATGTTTTGGCTATTTGCCCAAATCTCCTTTAGATTTATCTTTGGGAAGGATATTGCTATTGATGGTCAATATGACATTGATAGTGCATAAAAGTTCATTGAACACATTCAGTCGATACATCAAATGGTGCAAGAGAAGTTGGAAAAGAGTCAAGCCAAGTACAAGACAAGACATGGCAAGCATCGTGTTGATCACAGTTTCCAAGTTGGAGATGAAGTTTGGATTTACATTAGTAAGGAGAGGCTTAAAGGAGAAGGTAAAAAACTAAAACCAATTCGATATGGTCCTTTCAAGATTCTTGACAAGATTGGTAATAATGCCTTCCGTTTAGATTTGCCTCCTTATATGCAAATATATGCAGTTGTTAATGTTGAGAATTTGAAATTGTATGAGCCTCCTTTGATTGATGATCAAGGATAACATGTTCAGATTCCTTCTATAGATGATTTCTCCCTAGAATATCTTATAGAACTGCATGAAGACACAATCCTTGACAGGAGAATGAGAACTTCAAAACGAGGAAATGTGGAGTATCTTCGAGTTGGTCTTAAAGGCACAAATCCAAGAAAAACCAAGTGGATTGAGGTTGGAAAGGTGAGGGAACTATACCCTCATCTTCAAATAGACTGAAAATAGTCTTTTGGAGGTCCAAAAGCTTTCCAATGGGGAGGTGTGATCCAGGGGATCAAATTTTTCTTAAAATTCAAAGTGCTCGGAATCACTTCAAATCGAACGGGAGCATAGGCCTCGTCGTCATGAATGCAACGCAATGTGTTTGGGTTCAAACGGACGTAGATGAGAGAGATATCACATTCTGTTCAAATCGACAAACAGGCAAAAAAAATGTGTTGACTGTACAGTCCGTACGGATGCTGACGTGGCAGACCATATGACACGTGGCAAACTGTAGGACACATGGCAGGTGTGGTTGGCAGTCGTGTGGACGAGTTGGCATATGAAACGTGTCTTGTTTGTGGCGAATGGGACAACGACACGTGGCCCAATTAATGGCTGCCACGTGTCACCTAAACATTGGTTAAAACTTGTGTAGTCAGGAGGAATCGACCCCGCGACCTCCGGGCAGGGGAATGGCCTTGGGAAGAGCCACCCAATCGACGCGCCACTGTAGTGGTTCTTACCACTATATGGTTTTGTTTACATTTGAATTTCAATGTGTTTTGGAATGGGCGCAGACAGGGCTGGGGCTAAGCCCCAACCCCCGTCCATATGTATATATATCATGTGACCACCCGCGTGCATAGTTCAAACGGAGCCATAAAACATATAACTGGTGGACCATACACATACGACCGGTGGTCAATGTATTGCGCGGGAGTTTTTTTACCAACGGTTATACAAACCGCGCCGACACTTGTCACTCTATCATTTGATTTGGGACTTGGCCCCTTTTATATGTGCGCGTGGTCATATGGTAGACCATATGCCCACAGACTTGGCGGTTAGGAGTTGGGTGCGCCCTAACCGTCCTATAGTTTTCACCGTTTGTGCAGTTGCGCCCGGTGCTGAGTTTTAACACATAAATGCGCATGGGGGCTAGGTTGAAGAGCATGAGGTGCATTTTGGCGATCTAGAGACAACAAGTTTGAAGGAGAACTTCCATGAAGCCTATCTTCTTCAATTTTTGGCCAAACGAGGTGCCGAAATAGCCCAGTTAGGGGTTTTTGGACGTTCTGAAGCCATTGAAGCCATCTATTTGGAATTTTGAGCATTGTAAAGCATATATTTTAGCACTTTGAGAAAATAATACAAAAAATCCATTGGAAGCTGGACCAGGAGATGTAGCCCAAGAGAGGGGTGAACTCCTTTATCATTTGTTATGTTATGTGTTTTCTGTTCATTGTTATTTTCTGTTGTTTATATGCATCTTAAATGTGTAAATTCTATAAAAGTTGTGTTTGCAAAATTGATCCATTTTCATTTGAACACATGAATTAAAACTTGCAAATATTTTCAAGAATACAAGTCTTCATCATTTTTAGATCAAACAACCCTAATCAAGCGTTCATTTGCTGCATCTTCTGCTGCAACTTCTTCTCCTTCATGTCTAGCTTCATTTTCACTTTCAGAATCACTGAGATCCCCAACACCAGCTATGTGCCTCTGTGCTGTCTCCATGTCTTCGAGTCTGGTGCGTATGTCATGCATCTCTCTTTCCATGGATGGATTTGGCACCTGCCTACCCCTTCCTCTTGGCGTTTCCCTTTCCTATGGCGGATCGAGTGTTTGTCTGTCTCTTCTTCTCGACGGCATGGCTGAGATTTTCTTTCTCAATTTCCCTGTCTAAAGTATACAAACAGAGTCAAGCTCTGATACCAAACTGACGCAGACCTATCGGCCCTCAGACCGAGATCCGCTCACATGATCGTTCTTTATCTCCTTTGAACTGAATAGGATCTTTCGATTCCTTGCTGGAATCTCAATTCAATCGATCCATAAGTCCTTTTCGGAATCTCCCCTTTTCAAACAACACTAGGCACGAGCTCCACCTTCTTCGTGTGACCATAGTGCTATGACCAAGGCCCCAATTCCAAAAGCGTTTGTTGCAAATCGCAGCTCGTGAGTTCGTGATTCGAGGCTCTCGACTCTTCCTTTCCAATCTCGCGATACCCAAGATCACGAAATGGGTATAGCTCTTCTTTTGTTAGCGCCTTCCACACGTGACCGCTGACTAGGCTTAACGCTAGCTCCTCTCACTACTCACCACTTCGTGAGTTCAAAGGTTGAACTCTCGTTCCTTTCTTGTGCGATCTTCCGAGACTTGAAAGTCAGTGAAGGTTGACCTCCCTTTCGCACTTCTTGCAACTCACCACTTCACAAGTTTCAATGTCGAACTCTTGTGCTCTTATATTGTGAATTCCCGAGATGCGAGAGTTAGTAGAGTGTTGGCTCCTTCCAATAGGTGACGTGTGTTCACCCGTCAATCACGTGGGCCCCACCTTGTAGTTCAGCCATGTGTCCACAATCGTGCCTCAGCTCTCAGCACTTCACGACTTCTGATGTCGAGACGAGGTCCTCCCAACCTCCGAACCTCCAAATGCGCGATACGCACGATGAGGTTCTGATCCAACGATCCTCCCGCGACCTGGATCCAACGCATGTCTTTTCTCCTCGCGACTTCACTACTCGTGACTTGGAGCACCCAACTCCTGGGCTCTCACCTTGCGAACCTCCAAGTTCACGAGATCCCTTGATCTCTGCCACCTGTCCTCCTCAGATGGACGGTCCCGATCTTCTCACGACTTTTCCACTCGTAAAGTCGAAGGACTTCCTTCTCTAACCTCCGATGTCTGAATCCCCGATAGAGAGGATCTCGTGACACGTGTCCTTCCAATCAAACGGTTCAGATTCTTTCACTATTTCGGGACTTCACCTTTCACGACCTGGAGAATCTTGATGCAAAGGTTTTAAACCTTCAACTCGTGAATCCACGAAATGAGATTCCGTGAGTGATCCAACGACCCTTGTTGGCTCAGATCCTATGGCCCGATTTTTCTTGAACTTAATACTTGAAAATGGTTTACTGTAACTCCCCTGCTCCTCTGCACGATCCGATGGCTCTCAAAACTTCGCGAATTCTCCACGGAGAATTCCGACCGTCAAATTCCTCCTTGATGATTCCTGCGAAATGAAAAAAGTGTTCTTTCACGAAACTTATCCACCTACAAAAAAATGTCGCTGCGCCTTCTTACAACATTTCAAGGCACTAGCCATCTTGAGCTTCTCTTTGACAACTTCGAAGACTCTATCCCTACTGAAATTTCTCCACAACTCGAGTCTTTAAGAAGAATCCTGCACGCACTCCTTGTGGCAATTCTTCAAATACACTCCAAGTATTTGAACCTCTTCGACTCTGTGCACTCTTTGAGACAACAATATTTCAACAATTTCGCTCAGGTTGTAACTCCGAGACTTCACTCGGCCTACGCACTCCTTGCACAGCTCCTGTGCTTAATTTTCACTTCTGCGAGAATGAGAACAATGTTATCCCTCCTAAGCTTGCAGAGACAAAATCTGACTCCTGTCAACGCACACCTTGTGGACAAATTTCACTGCACTCCTTGCAGGAAAACTCTTGCTCAGACAGAGAAACAATTGAAACTCATTCCTTACTCTCCCTCTCTTCAGATTTCAGACATTAAATATGAAATCATACATTCACACATCAAAGCAAATGTGTAAAAGAAAGAGTAAAACAATCATGAGCATAACATTCCATCATGCATACACAGAAAGTGTTTGAACACCATGAGTCTGAATCAAGCTTCATATATTAATCTCATAACTTCTGTACATGGGTTCTTCTACACAACTTTCTGCTTCTTCTTCTCTATGCTCTATTGATCATGCTGCTAATGTTACAATGATACAAGTGAGGGTGTCTATATCCTTTTTCCCTCCGGCTCCTAAAACTGTCTAATCTAAGAATTCAAAGCTACCTACTTACATTTACTAGCATAAATGCCTCTTAGTCCTTCAGACGAGAGTGGGATGCTCAAGGTCTGATTACAATCTACAAGTACGCTCTTTCTTAACTATTACATTTAAGTTTGGCGTATCAAACTTCAAAACATTTCAAACAATTCATCATGTGCCAAAATGCGTTGGCGCTTTCCCCACGCTCGCTTGTTGTTGGCGATGCTCCTACATCACTTTATTTATATGTAACAAATAATAGTAACGATAATCGAAGAATCTGTAACTAATCTGATCAAAGTAACTAATTTTTGAGAAATAAAACATGATGAACTTACCTTAGGTCCTATGTTCGAAGTATATCCACAACTTGAAGTGCTTTCACTTATTCTTGATTGCTTCTTCTGAAACCTGCAAAAACTTGTGCACAGAGGACTACAAGAAAAATTAGTTATATTGATAACTAACTAATTAACTTGATCAAATGTAGAAAGATTCATTGTGATTAATATTCAAAACATGTAAGCATTAAACAATGATGAATCACATATCACGAACAATATATATCAAAGGGATTTCCATCTTAGATGTGATGGCCTGAATAAGCTCCTCTTGGTTTCAAGAATAATTTATTGGAGCCGTCTTATCTTGGATCAAACCTCCCTCGATCTTAAGGAGCAACAACGAAGTCAATATTGAATATGTTGTTTCTCCGTTGGATCGAGAGAGGTTTTCTCCAAGAATAAACGACTCCAATAAATTTTTCTCTACTGAACAGGGCCAACCATGTGAAGGTGGAAGCTCATATGGCCCCTACCCCCCACTCACATCTCTCTCAATTCCCCAATACTCAATCTATATTCTAATAAAAAACGTGCATTAAAAAGATTCAAAATTGATAAAAAGTGATTGTAAAGCTATAAATGAGGTTTATCATTCAAATGCATGTCATAAAAAGATTTTTTATAAATGATATTTATCATCCAAAATATGTTCCAAATATAGTAGCTATATAATATACATCGATTTGTCTTATAAATTATTATACATCATAAATATCTTTTAGTCTTCTTTAGTTTTCTAGTCCAATTCTTAAGTAAGTCATCAGCTTCCATGTATTTGTTTTCTAGGGGCTCTTCAACAACTGATGTTTCTTTAATCCTCTCATGTAGAGCACACCTAGTCTCATACCCATGGCATGGAGGTTGATTTGAGGGGCCATCGCCTACAAAAAAAATAAATATTACATTTATATGGATAATTTTTAAATATCATTGAAGTAGTTCATTCATGTTAAAAAAACCTTTGCAATGTAATTGTTTAGCTGGTCCACTAGTGGGCACCGTTGGAATCGCTGCCCTGTACTCTTGATATTCAGGTTGAGGAGGCTCAACTACGACATTCTCTGACATTGAAATGACAAAATCTACAAGGACAAAACTGTAAATTTATAAGTAATAAAAATTAGAAGTACAAAATTTATAAGTACAAAATTTTTAAGTATATGATTAATATAAAGTCATTTTACCGTCTGGGCCTTAGTCATAGGAACATCATCAAGCTGCACCCCACTGGGATGGGGTTTCTCGAGAGCACCATGATCGTCTGGCTGCGCTGCACTATCAACACATTGTTGTCCAATACTAATGTTTTCGTTGATAATGTTTCTCCTCTTATTAAAACAAAGTAAGGCATTCAAGTTATGGACGATATCAAACATTTATTTATTTTGTAAGTAATGAAATGTTAATGCGGGTTGATTTATATTTACCTTATCCTGCAAATTGGATCTTGAGGTCTGCCCCATGCTTTTCCTATGATCAACGACAACTTTATAGCCGTACTTGTAACCGATTCGGAGGTCTTTCTCCGTGGTTTCAGTTCCAAAGTCATTCCCTTGTATTGCATAAGATTATGTATTTTTAATGTTATTGGATACAATTACCTGAAAGTTGTAAGGCGATACAAATAATCTTGTTAATATGTTTTGGATCTTACGATTCGTGACTGTAACCTCAAGTAGCCTCCTTGGCCTAGCCTGTGCTAGCCATGTTTGGAAATCCTTGCTCTGGTTTCCTTCGAAGAGTCATGCAACCTATCATAAAAATTTTCAAGTATTTTATATACTACACTTTTATTTATATCTAAAGAAAATTAAAGGTATTGAAATCAAAATATTGTAATTTACCTTAGGGTACTAATTATTTGTTCTCCTGTTTTTTTTAATTTCTTTTCTTTTGAACCATCAATGAGTGCCTTCCACTCCCTATCTGGAATCAATGGAGGGTGCTCATACCTAGGGTTGATTTCCAAGTTTCTTCTATACACATCCCTCATATATTTTAAATATTCTCTCGTTGCAGTGGCGACTGCTTTTTTTCGAAGGTCTCTACTCCAAAGAGACATTCAAGATAATCCAAAAGTTCATTTTTAAGGTCGAAATTCTATAAATTCGACCTCGTGCGTATGGTTTCCCAAAAAATCAACAAGGCATTACTCTCCAGGTGCCTATAAAAATGGTAGTTTTCTACACGCAAAAATATATGATCATTAATTTAAAAATAATAATCTTGATGATTTATGTTTGAGATGGACAACATGAAATAGTTAAAATATGAAAAACTACCTGGGAGTCTTATTTTTTTTAATGGAAGTCCGTTATCATCAACCAAAAATGTGCACAGAAGGGTCTACATGCTGGTCACACATCTAGCTCTTGGAAATGCACCCATATCAACCACATCATCAACCTCATCTCCGTAACCATCTCTACTAGAGCTTGGCCACTGTGTGGATGTCTGGCGATGCATGTCATGGATTCCATCTAATGGTGTGGAATATGAAGAGTAAACAGTCTAGAAACTATATGACGACCCATGTCAGGAATCAATGGCGTCTTTGTAGCACCACTACTACCAACACCGAGTTGAACATGCTCCAAATATCTCTATTTAAGAAAGAAAATGTTTTTTCATTATAAAATGTAAAAGTTAAAAAACAAACTATCATAATTGAACTTATCAGTACATAAAAAAAATCACTTTAAATTATAGTTATTACCTAATATGTCCTAAGTTGTGTCATAACTAGATTGGTCCTTTCTATGATGTCTGGAGTTTGATCCACACAGTATAACAAAAAGGAAAGTTCCTTCTTTTCTTTAATGATCTTCTTTTTAATCATTACCATTGGATAAGGGGATGAATACAACTCCTCCTCGTCAGGAGAATCATGATCATCATGGCATGCAAACTACATATTTCAATAAAATCAATGTTATTTCAGTTATATAAACAAATGAAATAATTGATCGTCACATGAATAAAATTATACAAACAAATAATAAAATTCAGGTAGAATCAAAGTCAAATTTGTTAGTCATTTACATGTTCTGCGACTGCCCCTTTTCCAAGATCATCCTGCTACATTATAATATAATTAGAACTCCGAAACATTTAAAAAAATGTTAATTATAACAAAAAATTGATTGCCACACAAATAAAATTATATAAATAAATAATAAAATTCACATTAAGTGTAAATCGATATTGTTAATCGTTTACAGGTTTTGAGGCTGACACTTTTCCACGATCAACCTCCCACATTATTATAAAATTGGGACTGTTATCTCCTATCCTAGGGATAACTAAGGAGATTATGTCTCGAGGCCCACAGGTCCTAGACATGGAGTACCGAGAGCCATATGACTTGATCTTGGCCCTCGAGGGCCCATCTTTTCTTCAACCCCTCCCATCTATCAACAACAACAACATCCATCCCATAAGCCTAGTTATGAGGTAGTGGTGGGTCTTGATCCATGAGGTAATGAGTCTGGTTATCATGGTATGTTTCACTTTGATTCTCAAAACATTTGAATATGTGCATTGAATTCTCTTTTGTTTCATGACGTTTGCTTGGAAATTATGCCCTTGAACTTGTCCACACTTGGGGGGGATGACAAAGTGCCCTAGTGAGTTGTTTCCCTTAGGGATGAGTTTCCACTGGGTGGGTCTATGAAATATCATCATCCATTCCTTCCATACTTACCACTTTTTCATCATTATCCCTCTCATCTATCCCCTACAATGGTTCGGGCATTGGGTTTTCCAAGCTAGTAAGGGTTGTACCTTGCCTTGTGGGAAAAAGGGGCTAAAGGCCCAGAGGGTAAAAGTAGCTGGAAAAAGTTAAAAGCCAAGATGAAACCTTGAGATGCTTCACCCAGGGATTCCCGAGAAAGAAATAAAATGCTTCTCAACAAGAAAAGGGGACCTGTAAAATAAAATAAAACTCAAGGCCTAGTTGGTGGATAGTAGGTCTCATCACGAGCCGACCTATTAGGTCCATGGGCATGTAGTGGTATGATAGTACTATTCATCTGGTCACCAAGATGGGGTAGTGGCTCTTGGTGGCATAGCCAATAGAAAGGGGGTCTCATCACGAGCCAACCTTCTCCTTTCTGTGAAATTCTTGTGGGTAATGCTGTCATCACTGGTCACCACGCCAGGACAGTGTCCCCCAACTATTCTCTTGAAAAGAAAAAGAAATAAGACAAAGAGTAAAAGGAATTAAATGGGCTAGGAAACAATTGCATCCATGACAAGGTGCATCTCACCCTCTATAGAGGCACCCATAGGTAAGACCTACATTTCACTGTCATCACTACAACCCTTGCCCAAAAATTCCCTACACCATATCATACATTTACATGAACTAGATTGGTCTTCACCTGGGAAACACCCCAGACCTAAGGAGGATTATCCCAATAGGAAATCTTGAGACCCTCTCCAAACCTGGCTTATTAAATGGCATAATGTCTTTAAGCATTTGTCTAGGTAAAGGGGGGTTTGATGCACATGTTCGAGTAACTTGATTATTAGATGTGATTGAGATTGATATGATCCCTATGACTTATGAGACCATGGAGGTTGTACTTTTTGTTGCTGCAGGACCATGCCCAATGGACAGGTACATGTGGGGAGATGATTAGTTTGGACCTCCATGGGGCTAAAATCCCACCAGATGGATGTTGTGACACCAACTAGGGGAAAAGGGATACCTGAGGCTTGCACAAAAGAAAAGGGAGGACATTCCACCAGAGACACTTTGGCAGGCTTAGACCTAGGGGGGTATTTCCCTCCCACCATGACGTTGGCTCCGGAAGGCCCCTGACGTCATCATATGGAGCCTTGACATTACCCAATTAGGGTTTTGGCATGAAGACGGCTTGGTTGGCACGTGTGACATCTTCTGAGTCCTTTTGAAGCCTAACGTTTCACTTTGGAGGCCTAGCGTTCCAAGAAGGGGCCTAACGTCACCTTGGGACAGGTATGACATCGTCCCTAAAAGACAAAATTAAGGTTTTAATTGACAATTTTATGTAAAATTGGATTTTTGATGTAAACTGGCCATGTCGGCCTTTTTTGACCGAAATTGTAATTAAAGGTCATGATTATTGTACAAATAAGGGAAAAATATCTTATATTTTTCATCATATTTCACTCACACAAGTGTGAGGTCTGAAATTCGGCCCTCTTTAAGGGTTATTGGTTGAGACTAGTGATGTGCACTTCTTGAAGGAGGCAAATTTTGATGCTTTTTGGCTATTTTCTTGTGGAGGATCTTCAACTAGGGTGATTTGCTAGATTATTATTGGTGAAGTAAGTAGAAATTCTACATTTTTTTTATTGTGAATGAATGCTATGGTTATTTTTTACTTGTTTCATGTCTGAGATTATGAAATTTCTAGTTTGAAATCATAGGGGAATGACATGTGTTATCATCTTTTTCCCTATAATCTTCCATATCTTAAAATCTCTTGAAAAACACCTAATTTTAAGTAAATACTAGAGCCCTACCATTGTAGCACTCTTGTATTCTTACTTCCTTTTCCAATTGCATAATTATTACATTTTGTTCAAGGAAAGAGAAAATCGCTAGGGCCTAACCCTTGTTACTTTCTAGCAATTTTCTCTTGGAAAAGGATTTTTTGAGGCCTTGGGATACCAACACCCCTTTTGTCCTCTCCATACCTTAACATATTATTATCATTTGCTACATTTCCTTCAAGAATTTTCTGCTGCCATTAGTGACTCCATTAACCCTAGAAATACACTAGACTACCTCTTACAAGTGGTGATTGAGCAAACAAACACTTAAACTCTTATCTTTGAACCCTTTACTAACTTTTTCTAACCCTAGATTAGACTAATTCCTAAGATAACTTGATGCTGTATCAAAAAATTCCTACAACCATACAAACTTGCATTAATTTGGCACATTTACCTACATAACTCATACTAGAACCAATCAAAATCTAATTGTGATAATTGCTAGTGAATCTACTAGGTAAGTGATAGTTTGTGTATGGTTTTCTTGCACTTTTGACCATTTAAACTTGTTTCTGTTACAAAAGATAGCTACAACCATCTAACTACAACAAAATCTCTGAAAAAGTGCCATTAAAATCTAGCCTATCATTGCCAATTTTTCTTGTGACAATTTACTATCAATTTTCCTAGTTAAAGTCACTTTTTATTGTCTTTTTGTTAAGCAATTTCAAGGCTTGAATCTTGTGGCTGTTGTAATTTCTTAATTTTTGTTATAAACTAATGCATTGTTGCAAATTCATAATCAACTAGTTTATTTTACGAAGGTTTATTGTCTTATGAAGTACTAACAATCATCTGGTACCTGGAAAGTGCCCCGTTTGCCTTGTTGTCTTGTTTTGGGTAGGTACACAATATTTTTCATTTGCTTCATCCTTAAGACATAAAATAAACCTCTGATTAGAGTGATTTGTGAGAGGGAAAGGGTTTCCTTGTGACTATTTTCCTTAGCCTTCTCAAACCCCCTAGGTCATCGATGATGTCTCCCTTGGGGTAGCTTAAACATACTCCTAAATAGAAAGGGATATCCTATTAAGGTGACAATGATAGGTTATTACAAGTTACACCAATTCTATACCCACTTACCTTGGGATTTTGGGGCAAGTATAAATTATGCGATAACATTTTGGCATTGTTGTCGGGGAACAATGAGTCAATTCTCCTCAAAGACGACATTTTTTTGGTAAGCCTTTCCTCAAAATCCTTCATTTTACAAATCTTACCTGGAGACTCCACTCAGGGGTGATCCCCTCATCCCTTTGATAATCTCAAGAAGATTGTCTGGCGACTCCACTGATGATGACCCGTAGTAGATGTCATTACACACTTTCTTCTCTTGTAGTTCCTATTGTCCCCATGGCCCCTCCTAAATGGTCTCCCAAAGAAATGTTTGGCCCCTTGGACCTAGATAACACCCAAAGTGGATTACATGATCTCCCGAAAAGAGTCGATTCCTGGATACCTAGATTCTCGAGAGAAGTGGGATCTTATGGAAACTCACATTGGACTAAAATTTGTGAGGGGTATGAGTTTCATCAATCAAGAGAAGAACACACTGACATGTTTATGAGACTTTTCTTGAAATCACTCACCGGGAGTGCCAGAACCTGGATTGAAAAACTCCTAAGTGGAAGCTTCAAAACCCCTGAATATATGAAATGAGCTTTCATGAAGAGATGGGGTAAAGAAGAAAGTATGGCCTCCTTTTATTCTCAGTACCTCGAAGTTTGAAAATGAACCAACGAAGACATTGGGGAATTCCATGATAGGTTCAACATTCTCATTAGCAAAATTCAACCTAATTTTCTCCCAAAGAGATCTATTCTCCAACATTACCTTAACTCCTTAGAAGGAACTTTACAGTTTTCCCTCAAGGATCGATTACCTACAAGCTTGGAAGAAGCTCAAGGCATTGCTTTCTAGATTGAAGAGAATCTTAAGTTCAACGATTCCATCCATCAGGTTAATTTTTTGAACAATGATGACATCTGGGAGATGAATAAGGAAAGCACGGGAGGACTAGAGCATGACTTCCCATAGATTCTAGAGGTAGAAAACAATACCTTCCCTAGGAAATGGAGCACAAGTGTCTCAAACATGAAAGATGCCTTAATTTTTTCAAAACAACATGAACCCTGTAAGGATCTAGGTACCTATGAAGTAATCACATATTTATAAAGGTCACTATCACAAACCCAAAAGCCTCTTTCTATGAGACTTCTTCAAACAATAAAATCTCAATCTCCAAAAGAATTTTTTTTTCGAACACTTGGAACCTACAAAATATTACAAGACAAGAAGATGATCTTAAGTCCTTATCATGCAAGGCCTCCCATTTTGACCGTATCACTCAAAGGCTACTCATGAGAAATCTAATTATGTAGATTCCATATTTACCTTGTTCACGCCAAATCAAATCCAAGAAAATAAATACATGAGGAAGCCTAGGATTGAATACTTGGGCCAAACAAGTGAGGAATCAAGGGTAAATCTTGAAGAGCCCCAGGTGTATGCTGGAAATCTACCCCAACATTTCCAAAAACCTATCAATGATAGGACCAACTTGAGCATTAGTATGGCCTATATCTTACAAAAAGTCAAAAGGATTCGTGGAATGTTGGAAATCCCTTCTTTGATAAAACAAATCCGAGATGAGATGAGTGCACCTTGCTGACTACCCTGATTTCTTCATCATAATGGACGTCGTTGTTGTCAATATACCTAACACTTTGGGAATGATATTATCTAGGAAATGGGCTGCTACTTTAGGTGGGAGTCTACAGATGGACTTGTCCTACGCAACTATTCCCGTCAGAGACCAATATTGCATCACCTTGCGTAACAGCCAAAGAGAATGGAAGACATCGAAAGATGTAATCATGGACAGAGTGACTACAACTCCATAGATCCATGCTTATTTAATGGTTGGCCCACTCTTCCCTTAATTGAATAAGACAATATTAATGAGATAACATGGACCAAGGGAAAGGGTGACCAGAATATTCCTAACAATCACAAGGACAACATTGCACTAGGTAATAACATGATGTTACATTTGCAAGAAACATACATAAGGGATAGTACTTTGGTAGGACCCCATCCCATCGTTATGGAGAAAGAAATAGATACAAATTGGGGTGATTATCCTGACGATGCCTCTGACATCTCTGAAGACTGGGATGACTATTTTTCTACACAGGAAGATGACTATTTGATAAGGTTTAGAAGGACAGGAGTTGGATTTGTCAAATGGAAGGGGGATGATGACATTCGTTGACTGAGCCAAACCAAGAAGATGTACTATTCACAGAACCCCACCCCCTCCCTCGAAAAAATACACCGTAGTACACAATGCAGTTGCTTCTGAAGGAGGGGACTACAAGCAAGGAGATTTGGTTTTAGAGTGGGATACAAATATGGGGGAGCCTAACAATATTAAGGGATGCTCAAAGTTTTGTCTTGGAACTTTTGGAGTCGAGATGAAGCCAGTCAATGATGCCTACTATATATCCATTTTGGAAGGAAGAAGGCGTCCATTACTAGTTAGTGGACACCTCCTTAAACCCCACCATGGGGAAAAGACTTGAATTCACAGGTAAGTACATGTAAGTAGGTAAGAATTTGCATTCATTGTATATACCATTTGCATATCATATTATAGTAGTGAAGTTTGTAATTTCATTTCCATTTGTATATATGATTGCTTACTTTTATTTCAATGTATCATATGTGGGCTAGGGGTGATATCACCACCCCAAAAGATTACTAATCATTTTTTTGAGATCTAGCAGGTCATAGGTCATGCCAGAGATGTCGAGGTACTCATGCGCTCTACGGTGAGCACATGTCCTAGGGATAAATAAAGATATTATGTCTCGAGGCCCACATGTCCTAGAAATGGAGTACCAAGAGCCATATGACTTGAGCTTGGCCCTGGAGGGCCCATCTTTTCTTCAACGCCTCCCATCTATCAACAACAACAACATCCATCCCATCGACTTGGTTCTGAAGTAGCGGTGGGTCTTGCTGCATGAGGTAATGAGTCTAGGTATCATGGTATGTGTCACTATGATTCTCAAAACATTTGAATATGTGCATTGAATTCTCTTTTGTTTCATGAAGTTTGCTTGGAAATTATGCCCTTTAACTTATCCATACCCGGGGGGGATGACAGAGTGCCCTAGTGAGTTGTTTCCTTTAGGGATGAGTTGCAACTGGGTGGTTCTATGAAAGATCATCATCCATTCCTTCCATACTTACCACTTTTTCATCATTATCCCTCTCATCTATCCCCTACATTGGTTCGGGCATTGGGTTTTCCAAGATAGTAAGGGTTGTACCTTACCTTGTGGGAAGAAGGGGCTAAAGGCCCAGAGGGTAAAAGTAGCTGGAAAAAATTAAAATCCAAGATGAAACCTTGAGATGCTTCGCCCAAGGATTCCCGAGAAAGTAATAAAAGGCTTCTCTGTAAGAGAAGCGGACCTGTAAAATAAAATAAAACAAGGCCTAGTTGGTGGATATGAGGTCTCATCATGAGCTGACCTATTAGGTCCATGGGCATGTAGTGGTATGAATCTACTATTCATCTGGTCACCAAGCCAGGGTAGTGGCTCTTGGTGGCATAGACAAGAGAAAGGGGGTCTCATCATGAGCCAACCTTCCCATTTCCATGAAATGCTTGTAGGTAACACTGTCATCATTGGTCACCACGCCAGGACAGTGTCCCCCAACTATTCTCTTGAAAAGAAAAAGTAACAAGACAAAAAGTAAAAGGCATTAAAGGGGTCAGGAAAAAATTGCATACATGACAAGGTGCAACTCACCCTCTACAGAGGCACCCACAGGTAAGACCTACATTTCCCTGTCATTACTACACCCCTTGCCCAAACACTCCCTACACCATCTCATACATTTACATGACCTAGATTGGTATTCACGTGGGAAACACCCCACACCTGAAGAGGATTAGCCCAATAGGAAATCCTAAGACTCTCTCCAAACCTAGCTTGTTAAATAACATAATGCCTTTGAGCATTTGTCTGGGTAAAGGGGGGTTTGATGCACATGTTTGGGTAAATTGATTATTAGATGTGATTGACATTGATATGATCCCTATGACGTATGAACCTATGGAGGGTGTACTTGTTGTTGCTGCAGGACCATGCCCGACGGACAGGTACATATGGGGAGATGATTAGTTCATACCTCCATGGGGCTAAAATCCTACCAGATGGATGTTGCAACCCCAACCAAGGGAAGAGGGATATCAGAGGCTTGCACCGAAGAAAAGGGAGGACGTTCCACTAGAGACACTTTGGAAATCCTGGACCTAGGGGGGTCTTGCCCTCCCACCATGACATTGTCCCTGGAAGTCCCTTGACGTCATCATATGAAGCCTTAACCAGTTAGGGTTTTGGCATGAAGATGACTTGATTGGCAGGTGTGACATCTTCTGAGGCATTTTGAGGCCCAACGTTTCACTTTGGAGGCCTAACGTTCCAAGAAGGGCCCTAATGTCACCTTGGGAGGGGCATGACATCATACCTAAAAGACAAAATTAGGGTTTTAATTATCAATTTTATGTAAAATTGGATTTTTGATGTAAACTGGCAATGCCGACCTTTTTTGACCTAAATTGTAATTAAAGGTCATGATTATTGTATAAATAAGGGAAACATCTCTTATATTTTTCATCATATTTCACTCACACAAGTGTGAGGTCTGAATTTAAGCCCTCTTTAAGGGTTATTGGCTGAAACTAGTGATGCACACTTCTTGAAGGAGGCAAAGTTTGGTGTTTTTTGGCTATTTTCTTGTGGAGGATCTTCAACTTGGGTGATTTGCTAGATTATTCTTGGTGAAGTAAGTAGCAATTCTGCATTTCTTTATTATGAATGAATGCTATGGTTATTTTTTATTTGTTTCATGTCTCAGATTATGAAATTGCTAGTTTGAAACTCCTAGGGGAATGACATGTGTTATCATCTTTTTCCCTATAATATTCCATATCTTAAAATATCTTGAAAAGCACCTAATTTGAAGTAAATACTAGATCCATACCATTGTAGCACTCTGGTAACCTTACTCCCTTTTCCAATTGCATAATTTATTACATTTTGTTCAAGGAAAGAGAAAATCGCTAGGGCCTAACCCTTGTTACTTTCTAGCAATTTTCTCTTGAAAAAGGATTTTTTGAGGACTTGGGATACCAACACCCCTTTTGTCTTCTCCATCCCTTAACATATTATTATCAGTTTCTACATTTTCTTTAAGATTTTGCTGCTTCCATTAGTGACTCCATTAACCGTAGAAAGACACAAAACTACCTATTACAAGTGGTGATTGAGAAAACAAACACTTAAACTCTTATCTTTGAACCCTTTACTAACTTTTTATAACCCTAGATTAGATTAATTCCCAAGCTAACTTGCTTCTGTAGAAAAAAAATGCTACAACCATACAAACTTTCATTAATTTGGCACATTTACCTACATAACTCATACTAGAACCAATCAAAATCTAATTGTGATAATTGCTAGTGAATCTACTAGGTAAGTGCTAGTTTGTGTATGGTTTTCTTGCACTTTTGACCATTTAAACTTCTTGATGTTACAAAAGATATCTACAGCCATCTAACTGCAGCAAAATATCTGCAAAAGTGCCATTAAAATCTAGCCTATCATTGCCAATTTTGCTTGTGACAATTCACTATCAATTTGCCTAGTTAATGTCACTTTTTATTGTCTTTTTGTTAAGCAATTTCAAGGCTTGAATCTTGCAGTTGTTGTAAGATCTTAATTTCTGTTATAAATTGATGCATTGCTGCAAATTCATAATCAACTAGATTTTTTTACGAAGGTTTATTGTGTTATGAAGTACTAACATTCATCTAGTACCTGAAAAGTGCCCTGTTTTCCATGTTGTCTTGTTCTGGGCAGGTACACAATATTTTTCATTTGCGTCATCCTTAAGACATAAAATAAACCTTTGATTAGAGTGATCTGTGAGAGGGAAAAGGTTTCCTTGTGACTATTTTCCTTAGCCTTCTCAAACCCCCAGGTCACCGGGGACGTCTCCTCTGGGGTAGCTTAAACATACTCCTAAATAGAAAGGGATCTCCTATTAAGGTGACAATGATAGGTTATTCCCAGTTACGCCAATTATGTACCCACTTGCCTTGGGATTTTGGGGGAAGTACAAATTGTGTGATAACAAGGACCATAAAATATTTCATACATTGTTAAAGATACAAAAAATATAATGCAATAAGAATAGGTTTCTTAAAGAGGTGTTGCATAAGTACCCACACACTATTAGTCGATGTTTCTATTCGATTCAAATGGTAATCCGCTAATAACTCTTCCCTTGGAGATATCATTTTTATCGTGCACATGACTACCCTATTCCCTTCCCGTCCCTCATATATGCAATTTGGTTTCTTGTTTGTTGTCCCAGGTCATGTGTTGTTTATAAACCTTGCGATATTACAAGAAGCTTTAGGCCTTCCATCAATATAGATAGTGGCTCCCTATTTTTATCATTGTTTATTAGCTATATATAATTTGCGGCGAGTGCATATCTTCGCATACTTCACATGTACCAGACCACTCACATCCAATCGTTATAATTGTAACATGGTTCGACATAGTCCATCAATTCTGTTACTGTATTGTATTTTATAATTATTCCATCCATGGAAAATAGCCCCAGGTAATGTAGGGAGGTTGGTGCAATGCGATACGTCCTATTGTTGACAATGAAGTCAGTTTCTAACAGAGAGAGTTCCTTAGGTACCCATTGTTTCACAAAATTCTTATACCTGACTGGCACCTCTATGTCTCCTATGCTCTCATCATCATAAGAGCATGATCCTCCTTTGGTAAGAAAAAATTCCATGCGTCTACGAAATTTTCTTCTGACCTTTTCACCTCTAGTGGTCCTTGTTCACATATCATATGATCTACTATATGCAATCACATTTTCCTCGACTATTTGTCCGGAGTTTCCCTCACTCAAGGAAGAAATATCTGACAGGTACCTGTTTGGTTGCACCTTCAGTCAATCAAATCAGATATATAGTTAGCCATGATTATAAGAATATGATGAGATATCTAAAATGATACAATTAAATCATCACCTCTCCTAATTGACTTAACCACATTGGAACTCTGCTAAGTAATTAAAGAAGTTATTTTTTGTTTTCTATCAAAGGTCCTCTATTTCAAACTTAGTTTTATGCTAAATTTGAGTGTAAAAATTTTGTTCAAAATCCCCTAAGTGGGTGTGGAAGAGTCCAAGTGCAAGTCACTTTGTTAATATATGAATATAATACAATGATTAAAGGATTAAACTATGCCAAGATAGGAGGATTTTACAATTAAAAAGTGAAGTCCTAATCTATCTATGTAATATGCAGGGAGAAGGTGAATATTCTTGTAAATAGGTCATTCACAATTAGGAGTAAGTTGGATGACAACAACATTTTCATCACTTGGATTGATAGCCTAAAATGATGAGGTGGGAAACCTGAGTATGAGCCCTAAAATTATTTTTTAGGCCCTAATGGTTATCCTTGGACCATGGTTAGGTCCGTAATACCAATCCCTAGTGTGAAAAACCTCTTAATGGCGTCAACATGTGCTTGTCGGGTATAAATTCTGACTACATGTCTCGTGTGATGGTTTTAGATCCTATACATGGCCCATGAACCATAAAAGCATATTTTAGTACCTAAGACATGATTGGTCTTTATCCTTGGTGCTTTGAGTCACTGTTCATGGAATATATATTGAAATATTTATATAGTAATTGAGGCCCATTTATTCCTCCTATTACCATGGTCAAGATGTTGAGACCCATCCATGGTGCACAAATCCTTCTAATGGCACCCATCTCAATCAAAGGAAAAACATCCCCTCTAAAGGCCCTCTTTAGTGGTTCAAAGGCCTTTTCATGGTTAATCATCTTTAAAATATTTATTAATATCCTTTATTTTCTCCCATGACCATTGTTGAGGTCTTAAGACCCATCCATTATGTCCTTTGAAAACTTTCTAATAGCTCCCATATCTCATTTGGAGGTCAAATATTCCATATAGAGGGTTTGTGTGGTGGATTAAAGTGTCATTCATGGAGTATGAACCCTAGAAGATTAATTTAGATCCTACAATCATTTGCTTCCTTAATTGACCATGGTCAAGGCCTTGAGACCCATGCATGGTACACAAAATATCTTAATGATGCCCATATCTCACCAAGAGGCCAATGATCTGGGTTTGCATGGTGGTTTGAGGCATAATTTAGGGACCAAGGCCATATAATCTTAATTTTGGGTCGAATACTTGAGATCCGTCTCTTGTTTGTAAAACCTCTTAATGATACCCATATCCTATTGAAGGACAAAGGTACTTTCTAAAGGTTTTTGTGGGTTTGAGGAATATTTCCCATAAGAACTATACGATTCATTTAGGAATTAATGACCTTGTTTTACTTCCCCAATCATGGTTAAGGCCTTGATACCTATCCCTTTACAAGCATTTGAGTGATCCTTGCCCTAGTTTCTCTCAATTAACATATAGCTGCAAATAAGGGGTACA
Organism: Picea engelmannii; assembly: GCA_009831015.1. Classification (NCBI taxonomy): domain Eukaryota; kingdom Viridiplantae; phylum Streptophyta; class Pinopsida; order Pinales; family Pinaceae; genus Picea; species Picea engelmannii. The sequence continues at coordinate 31,307 of ML850768.1, forward strand.
ACGATCATACCTAAGTAGCAAAATATTACATTTTATTTGTTGTTTGAAAGGGTTCGATTCAACTTTTAAAGATTGCATATTTGGTGATAGTGTAACTTTCTTTCTATGCAAAGCTTGGGTTTCTTTGGGTTCCATTTACTCCCCAGAAATAAATAGATATGTGATATGTGATAATGAATTCATTCATGGTATGGACACATAATTGTCATGGAGTTACTCACTGTCCAAAACTATAGAATTACAAGCTCATGTTTTTGTCTTTACGATAATAATCTTATTCGTGGGTTGTGCACATTCACTATATACATAGATTTGATGATTATGAAATTATGATTGAAGGTTTCTCATCCCTT
>WSFP011368901.1:0-31658 GCA_009831015.1 Picea engelmannii
TAAGCCGAAGATCCTCTACTTCTTATTCATCACTTGCCAAGCCCTCTCTCTCAGCTATGGATCTCTTATTGTTATTTATTTTATATTGGTACGGTATGTCATTGCATGTCTTTCCATATTTTTTCATTATATACTTTATATGGTATTCTTCCATCATGATTGGGTCCATGGTCTTCTTCTTTCCTTTATCCATATCCCTTTCAATATCTCAACCTCATGTTAGTGCTTCCCCACCTACCCCATGCATGCAAGGAAGTTCAGTTTTTTGATTCCATGGTAATAACACCATTGTCATACAATAAAATCTTGATTGAAGTATACAACGATCCGATGTACATACCAATGGGTCCCTTTATAAAATATTTCTATGTTGCGGTGTACGACTTTGCGGTATCTACTACAAATTCAGTTATAAACCCTGCAACAATATTGTCTAACCAAAAATCTACTTTCCATGTAAATTTGTTATTAACTTGTTGTAACTGCATGATCTCCACATGATTCCACTCTAGTTGTCTGATTCAATTTGTAGGGTGGTTTTCCTTTAAATTCAATAACAACTCCTACAATAAATGTGGGAAATCACAAAAAATACCTCATGCAAGTTGCTAAACACGTATTTGTTGAAATATTTATGCGTTGTTAACTCAAGGTTTATGTTCTCCTTCCGTGCAAACTCAATTTCCTTTGTTTTCAACCATTTTTAAATCTCCATATTCGTTGGATTCCATGGCTTGAACATTCCCTTCTATACTTTCATTATCCATGTGTTTCTTCCAGATATATCATCCACTCAATCCTGTGTAGTTCCACCCATCAACAAAAAAAATTGTTGGTTATTATTTAACCTCTTCATGGGTTGACACAGGCTTCTAGCAAAACCCTAAAAAATTAGTGTCCCTCCTAGTAAACCAGAAGGAAACGTTGTGCACGGGGTGCACAATGCAGTCTCACCCAAGATAAATTTTATGGGTGACTGCAATACTCATTTGTTTGCAGTCTAGGAATGAGTGGGGATCTATGATTGTGTTGTCTCTTCCTTTTGCATCATCCTTGTTAATTATGAAATTAAATCTATGATTTATTCATCTTTAAACCTATGCATACATGTTGATATAGCTACTTGAACCATTCATTCACAAGATAAATACCAATAGAAAGTAAACATTCATTAACAATCACACAAAACACAAGGTTTACCCTAGTTCACTCCCTCCTAGGGCTACATCCCCAAAGATTTGTCTTCTTTGCTCTTTTATTTATTCTGCTGCAAAATATTGTGTTGCGCGCATTGCATATTTAGTAATACAATCAAGATGAGGGTAAGAAACCTATATGAGGAAGACTATATCACACCAGGATCCTCAACCTATGACCTAACCCTGAAAAACTGGCTTATTCAACTCTGCTACAATACTTAGTACAATCAGCAACCCACAAAATAATAATAATCAACTCTATTTTCCTCTAATAACCTCCTTCTCTTAGACTGCCTAGGTCCTTATTTATATTACTTTATGGATTATAGTCATTACAATATTTTTCAACAACCTTAACCCTATCATGGTTAAGATTTTCTATCGACGTGCCATGTTGATTTTCCTCCTGCATGATGTTTTTCCTTCTTTTTCTGCATGTTGCTTTCTTTCCACCTATTGCTTGCAGTCCAAAATTAGGTCTTTTTCAAAACAAAAAAATATCCAAAATAGAATTCCTTCTCAAAGCAGATCTTTCTCCCAAATAAACTTCGTTCTCAAAATATGCTTATGCCCAACATCCCTCATACTAACTCTGTTTGAAGAAATATTTACACCGTTCGAAGTCTCTCTCCGAGATATAATATTTGAGATGCAAAAACTATGTGTCTTGGGATAACATACATTTTCAAATTTAACTTCTCAAAAATGTCATTTAGGCCTCCAAAAATGGCCTACAAATTAATGACCTAGAAAACAATGAATTGTTTTTGTAATTTTCATTGTTTTCTACAATTTATGGTGGGATTATGCTGACCAAGTTGATCAAGAGGCATCCTGAGTCCACCTGGAATCTCAAGGTGGTTCCCTATCAACTCCTAGCCACCCTCACTCTACCTCGTCAACCTCTTATGCCTCCATATTCTTTTGTCCTCTTTCATTTATTCTAAAAGTGTGCACATTATTTTATTTTCGTGCCCATAGGTCCTTGGCTGCCAACATGGCACCACATCATTGGGTTGTGTGGATGGGAGGGCTCAATCCTACACCCATTTACCTCCAAGTGGGAATTTCCCCATTATATTGATCCAACAGTCATGGTGTGGAGGGTGTCAACGATGATTGATGAACCTTGTCACATTGCATGCCCCCGACCTTCTGATCATTAACTGAGGTGGAAAGGGGCCACACAAATAAACCATGGTTAAGTTTGTGGTGACATCTCACACTCCGGTGCATTGTACCCCCCCTAGCCTATGGTTAATATTGTATAAATTTAATGACAAAATAAACATGCACAAATTCTATCGCACACTTATCAACCTAGATAAAATTGTCATCTATGAACTCTTAAATGCATTAAACCCACATTTAGAAATTTTCATTATCATAAATACACATTGCCAAGAAATTTTTCAGTGGAATAAACAAAATGAACAACAATTACACATCCATGTAATACTCATAAATTTAGGCAATCGATTAGGGAAAACCACAATGTGGGGAAACCCAAAGAGAGAGAGAGATCTTTTATTAGCTTCAGGATAGTTATATCAGCAACAACATACAATTTCCAGCAAGGAAAAACTCACTTACAACACCCAAAACGGTACCCAACTTATTTCCTAGAGAATCATGCCAAAATCATACTACTGTATGACCTCCCTTGACTATACAACACCTTAGAATTCGTGCCTATAGTCAGTTGTATGGAAGACACTATATGGCCCCTTGTACAGCAAGAAACACTTCAATCGGCCTAAAAATTCATTCCCACTAACAACCTTGAAAATCGTGCCCTCTTCCTTGATTTATGGACTATACGGATTTGTACAGTATGGCCTCCAACAAAAATAAATAAATCAAAAAATTCACACAGAAAATCCGCTTGGGAAATGTGCCTAATCTCCCTTGGGAAGTGCACCCAAGTTTTTTCCCTTTCCTCTCCTCCTCAAATCTCTCTAGAAAATCTCTCAATATATTTTTCTCCTTTTTCGGCACACTACCCAATGCATTCTCTTATAATTTGAAAATGACCTTTCACCTTCCAAGTGTCTTTTCACCTTCCCCATCCCTAAATCCAAAGGCCAAGATCTAATCTTTCCTTTACATGATCAAGGGACATGATTCATTCCCTCCAAAATAAATCACTTAAACTATTAAAGTACAATTTCACTTTACAACATAAGTGCACTTTATGAAATAAAGTCACTTTAATATTAGAAGGTACACTTAATAAAAAGTCAATTTAATAAAAGAACCACTTTCTTAAAACATTAAAAAAACCCATTAGAAATGTTATTGTTTCTCTGTGAACCCATGCTTTTTAATGGTCTTCTATTTTCCTTGGCTTAGCCACTAGAGGGTTATGGGACATCGGTCTATAAGAGAATCAGGGTAGGGTTAACTGGAATGCTTAAGTCTCGTTGATGTCTTGAATTTACCTTCATGGGAATACCAAGTTCAAACTCTATGGAAGGAGGGCACCTCCTTCAGAACCTTCACCTATGTGACTGAGGGCTCATGCCCATGTCTTTAACCAATTCAAGGATGAGATATTAGCATGTAACCCACTAGAATTTTTGGAGGACCCATATGATCAAGGTATGGGAACCCTGTGCTAGTCCCTAAAGGATCTAAGCCTTTCTAGCTTTGGAACTCAGGGAGTTCATAACTTCAGGGTGTTACAACCTTACCCTTTCCAAACGAGCCGAAGGAAACTTGTTGTTACAGTTAACCATGAGGTGGAATGACATTTGGCGATTTCCCTAACCGTGGCAGATAGACCTTCCCCACCGTTAAACCCTGGCCCATTTAGAAATTGTCAAGTAATGTGACCCATTGATACGAGGGTATTTGAGAGTCCCCCTAGCCATTATATCTACAATGAGGTGATTCTAGCATTGACTGCTTCGTAGAAGTAGAGGTATCATAGCACAAAATTTCTCGAATGTCGGAGTAGAGAATCCATGTGAACCGTAGATCTAGGGTCACTTCAGGATCCTTTTAATGGGTCCTAAATCCCTTTAGTTCAACAGCAGGAACCAAACCTGCCACCAAGGCCCAATTAGACTCTGCATCATTTAATAATGGAATGGTTCTCCAGATCTTGTGATCTAGCCAATTAATCGATGGGATTTATGTTTTCTTGCGAAGGCGTCCCCTTTAGTTTAGACTTTCTCTTTTTGTATTTTCTCTTAGGTGGGACCGATATAAGATGGAAGTCGGTATAAACCAACTTGGAAACAAAATAGGAAAAGGTTTTAACTACTAGAGAAGAGGCTAAGCTTGGGATAACCCGCTACTCAAGGATGCATATGAAAATTTTATACCACAGGCCTTGTACTAATACATTAACCGTGTGAGAATTCAATTACTCTCTGAGATACTAATTATCAGAAATAAACCACATATGCGATAAATAATGGCAAGTAAAATTATTCAATTAAATCTAATCATATATCACATAATCGCACAACGATTCGTCTTCATCACTAAAGAAAAAAACTATAAAAACAATGCATCAGATAACTTATCAATAGATTTAATAGCTCTTACTTGTTGCATTATACATTCATGAGACGAGATAGGAAATAGTTCTATTCCACATCTAATCATACATGCATTTGATGAAAATATAACTTGTCTCTAGTCCAGAAGGACTTCTCAATTAAAGGAAACTTCAAAATAATTCTTAACAAACCAGAAAAGAGAGTTTCTTGAAAAAACCATCAACCTTTGACTAATCGGTCGATGTTCTTATTTATAACATAAAAATAACTAAAAATAACAGGTAAAGTACAGTTAAGAAAAACAAAACTCGCCACGTGGCAATCTCTCCTAACAATTTTCTAACATTCATCTCAAGATATCGCTTTAAAATGATGACTCTTCTCATACTCCGACCAACTCATGAACAATTCCTCGCAGGTGTTGGCATATAGGAACCTGTGTTGTTCCATCGGGGCTATGTAAATTTATCTGATCAACATTCCATGGGCTTGATACTTGATTAGACTGACACTTAACTGTTGTAGCATAGCCCGATCTCTGATCGGGTGTTCTATAAATTGTTGCACCTATCCTGGCGTTGTGTCGGTCACCTTTGCTAATCTTTTGACCCATGAAGAATATTTCTTGGTGTGCAATTCGACTATGTTGCAGAAGTCGGTAAAGTCATCGGGCATGCCAAACTCGGGCAGACTAATATCCTTCCTCACCTTGTTGACCTTCAGACCCATTTTCTCTTGGATTTCTTGGTGAATTTTCCGAGCCAATGTTTCTCACTAGTCAGAGGCATATTTCCTGTAATCAAAATCAAAATCTTTTAGAGATTGCGTATAGAACAACATTTGGCAAAATATATGTATAAAACGTAAGCATGAAGAATCAAGACTGGTGCATACCTGTAAAGCTTACTAAACCTAGTTGTTTTATACTTACATGATCTCTACAACCCTTCAAATATATTGCTTCATTTCTATTAGCTCCATCATTTTATTCTCCAGTTAGGGAGGGTTAAATGCGCTCGCCACAACATGAAATATCATGTACGAAAAAAAATGAGATTCGAAGTCACGCTAATGGATGGTTGGCCTTTGGGGTTGGGAAAGGATGTCAAAGCCAAACATGTGCTGAAAGTACAAGTATGTTTCAAAAGGGTCATATGATGTCATAAGGGAAGTCGTTAAGCATCTCATGTCGAGGCAATTTGTTCAAACATAAGTCACATCAGTAAGTGCATCAACCATCATCATCTCACCATGGAGGCCAGAGAATTGAAAAATCGAGGTGATCATACCATATACCCTCTGCAATTCCTATCGACTGCATCTCACACGCCCCGGATCATACCGATCGTGCATATGTGACACAATTTTTTTTTTTAGTTTGTTTCAAAACATCACGTCGCAAGGAATTCAGTGTTCCCTGGCATGTTTCGATTCACTACCTGCTTTGTTATAAATTCTGGATGTTTTGCATGTGTTCTACCTACCAGCTAAGCTTATGCACTGCTGGTAATTCATATCGCGAGCCTAGTCTGATCAAATTTTTATCTTTGGGCCCTTATCAATACCGCCCACGCATAAGGAAGATACACTATCACACCATGGGAACTTCTCAAAACACAATACGAGGCCTGCGAGGTAGCCGAAGTGCCAGTATAGATACAAAAATTGCCTGGGACTTGTTCTCATTTGTAGCGGGTAATCCCGAGGCTCCAAAGAGAGGTTCCTACCCTCACGAGGAAACGATGGTATCATCCCGTGCGAAAGCCGAAGTGGAAGAAGATACACTGGAAGGACAAAGGTTGGAAACCACCCTTCCTCAAAAACTGATACCCCATAGGAGAGGAAGGCCCAGGAAGAATAAGGAATTTGGGGAAAACCAAACCTCGATCGATTCATGCACAAGATCATCCATCGAGGAACTACTTATGTGCGCCATCCGGCTAGATCCTTTCCAAATAGAAAGTCGGGGAAACAGGAGAAAAGCGAGGAGAACATATGCCTCAAATTTTAATGTTTGAGAGCCAACTGAGAAGTTAGAATAGGTGCAACTCGCCATTGCTAAACTCTATCAGGAAAATAGAGAACTAAGATGACAATTGGCAGGAAAGACCCTTGAGGTGTTAGCACCAAAAGGTCATGAAGGGAACCTAATATGGCTCAAGAGATAGCTTCGGGAAGCGTAGGATACGATCGTGCAGTTGTGCAAAGCACAAAGGGTGTCAGAAGAACAAGAAATGAAAACATTGCAGTGTGTGTGAAGCAGCCAGGGAGAAAGTTCGTGTGCAGAAGAGGCATGATTGACGAACTCTATTTTGTATTCTCAGACCTGACACAATTTTTATAGTGTTGGCGACGGAAGTCACTCGTGGATTGCAGCAGGAGCAGATCCCGACGCCCATCAGTTTATGTCACGATTTGTTTATAAAAAGGGGTGATCGAATGGAAGTTAACTCAAAACAATGTTGTTCTAACTACGAAACTAGGCCAGGCATGCATGGGCAAGTGAGGTCTTAGATAAACTTCAAATAGTGAGTTGTAGCAAGGGTGAGTAGGGGGAATACTTGTATAAGAGAAATGCAGAGGTCTATTATAAACATCGGGTTTCTAACAAACTATAGGAGAAAACATCTAAATGCAAGATCTTCTTACATTCAAACACAGAAAACCGGAGAATACAACAATGCAACAATAAATCCTTTATCGTAACATAATTGAAATAATTCATGTGAATGAATCAATCATGAACTCCATCAATATGAGATGAAAACTAGATGGAGTAGGAAAACTGTCTGTCATTAAACAAGAAATATTACATACAGATGCATCACCAGAGAACTAGAGTGTCTGTTAAAACTTTACAATCGGGAGCTTCACTCTACCATCGATCCTTACAAAAATAAAGAAAACGCCTACATATACTCAAAACAACAACATCATCAAAAATAAGACATGGCATTAAAAACATTGCGTCTGCATGTCTTCTAACATTCTATGCATGTAGACTCTGGCCGATCGTGCACCCAAGACAGACGCTATCAGATTTTGAACTGTCCTGCTGCAGATGAATCGACCAACTTTAGTCCTTTGATGGACTTTATTTTTATGGCGGAGATGATGCTCAACCACCAACAAAAACCACAATAACTGCTTTCTTGGGATTGGGCACAACCTCGGTCAACTATGCCTTCTGGGATGTGGAGGTCTCCTAATGGTGCCACCTGGATCAGCTGAACGGTCTCTCAATGGATGTTGCTTCGCTGGACTGCTGTGAGGCACCCCTATGGTGGATGTAAAAAAGGGTATGATGGGAGCGATGGCATCAACACTGTGGAGGTGATGGAGAGGAAATGGGAGCTGTTACATAAGCTGAGGAATGCCACACGGTCTGAATAGGAAAGAGGAGGAAGGTGTGTGTAGTGTAGGGGTACAGGTGGACACAGAGTAAAAGGGATGATCATACAGGTGGAGGTGACTAGGAGTGAGTGGGACACATGGGAAGAGATGAGAGGGCGATGACCTGAGGAGGGGCCATGTGTATGGAAAGAGGGAAGTTGGACAGATGACGGTGGAAGAGGGTGGCGGTAGGTGGAGAACGGGTGGCAACGGGGAGGACGACTCAGACAGTGACATGACAGGAAGGGGGGGCCGCTAGAGTGAAATTCCATTCCGGACCCCCCCCCCTCCATTAAAGGCAGAACCAATGGGGGGGGGTCCGAAATTCAATACAGACCGTAGATCTAAGTGCCGAGACTTGGGTCGTCCATATGCACGCATACATTATCTCTGATTCCGGACCCCCCCCTTTTGTTAAAGCCAGAATGATGGAGGGGGTGCGGAATTGGACCTTGTCCGTAAATTTGAGTGCCTGGATCACGACCGTCTAGATCTGTGCCCTCTTTAAATTAAATGTGCTTGAGCCTCGCTGATGGATGAACGACTGAGATGACCTCGACACTTTTAACATGAAAATCCCGAAGGCCCCCACTTGTGTCTCAACTATTGTGTCATGTGTCCTTCAGATGGACGGTCCCGATTCTTTCAGGATTCCTGGCACTGAGGGTTCACGATGCAATTTTCCTCAAAATCCCATCTTGACCAAACCGCGAAAGCACGGATGTACGCTGCGTGTCCTCCAGAGAAACGGTCGAGATGGTATTTGATGTTAGAAGAGGGTTGCCTCTCTTACTAGGCTCGCTCGATGTGACTGGGTGCTAGGACCATAGGCTTAGCTTCAAAGGCGCTTATCGGCGTTTCGAGGTTCAGGGCTTTGAGATGTGAGATGACGAGGGACTTTTACCCTTCGAACTCCCGAATGTCGATATGCCGACATGACTAGATATTGCACCATGCGTCACTGGATCGGACGACCCAGATTTAGTCTTGAAATACAGGCGCTTTCTCTAACGCTATATATCGGGTAACTTGGTAGCCCCGAAATCCCGATGACCATTGATCTGCTTCGTCGCTTGATCCTTGCCGTTGAAATCAGACTGCTCGCTCACTTGATTTAAGCCCGAAATGGACTTCTTCTGTGAGTTGCGCTCGGCGCTTATGGCTGTAGCCTTTGAATAAAACTCATATGATCGTTTTTCAAAACCCCACTTCTATGCGTTTACACCAGAGGCCTAAAATCGAAAAGGAAAACACCCCGATACAAGAAATGTTTCTAACATTATGCTCCATGGGGGATAGAGTCATCCTTGTAATGCTTTAAGGACTCATTTTGCAGTTTCAGTGCCTTGTTGTTGGGCTATGGAGCAAACTCAAAACGCCCCCTGCTGAAAATACAGGCCGAAAAGTAAAAGAAAAACAAAATAAGGATACATGCTCAAAGGATATTATTTATGCACAGTCCTAATACTAATAAAATACTTTACATGGGGCTAGGTGAAAGAAAACTTCCACCATAGCCATTCAAGCAACTTCCTAGATAGAAGCTCCTTCCTTCTGTCGATGATCACCAGCAGATAGTGTAACCGTGATAGCAGAACAACTACACTCTTCATCTTCTCCTCACAGGCTGAAGTTGATACGAAATAGGACGGATCCAAGGCATAAAGGACATGCCACTCCATGTCTTCACCGACAAGGTCATAGAATGAGTGGATAATTTCAGAAAATTGATGACAGGCAGCCTCCTCTGCTACAGAGTTTCTCACATGTGGTTGAATCTCTCTCACAAGCATCGGTGAGTAGAAAACTGTCATAGGCTTACTGATATCGGGCGGTGGCTGCTCATTGATTGGCTCCAGATAGAACATGAAATGCACGCTCAACTGCCCTGCTGGTTCTTCCTCCTCTTCTTGGCTCTCGCCTGGGTCACATTCGTATTCATCATAAACAATCCCCCCAGGTAAATTCTACTCTTCCTCGTCTTCTTCGTTTAATTCTAAGACAACAGGCTCATCGGGGGAAGATGCTAATGCATCTAAGAAATCTTCGATAATCTCTTCAAAAGAGATGCTAAGATCATCTTCCTCGAAGACTGGAAAACCCTCTTCGTTGCCATTAGATTGCAATTTTGTACGTTGGGTAGTGAGAGATACCACTTGCTCCATCAGCTCACTCAGGGCATCTCCTTCCTCCCTGGGATCTTCATCACTTTCATAACCTACCTTTGATGCAAACGAATGGGGAGGATAAAAGACTGATTTCTGATCCAGGTCATCAGGATCATCCCCACAACCTATGTCAGAAACAACTTTCTCTTGTATAGAGTTGCGGTATCCCTCACAACAGTTATGAAAAATCAACTCAGAGGGATACAAATTCTGACAATAGGTAGTGAAAGATGCATGGAATTCACTGAGTGAAGAAATTCTAGCAAGGGGTAAAGAATGATACCATTTACGTTCCTCCCCTGCTAACAAGAACTTGAACATCTTCAGTAATACATCCTCATGATGTATCTCCCACTGACGCATGAGTTCATGAAACTCACTGAGGGGCTGAGCAGGGTTGTCCCCTTCACATTTTCCAAATCTAGGCAAATAATCGCCCCATTCATTCGAAGAGGGGACAACATTAGGAAAACTAGGAATAACCGAAAAATTAAAAGGAGCAAACCTGTGAGCAAGGATTTTCTCCATATCGAATTAGTGGAGATGCCAATCGATCCTTGAATCATGGAGTCGCCAGGTTAAATATGCGCAACTTTGAATGTCTCTGGTCCTTGTTCACCATCAAAGGCCAGATACTAATGTTCTTGTTACCCTAGGAAGCTTCTCAGGCTGAGAAACTAGCTGCTGAAACCTTCTCAGGCTGAGAAACTAGCTGCTGAAGCCTTCTCAAGAAAGCTCCTTAGGGTCAGTTTTTAGGTGTGCTAACAATAGCCACAGTTGAAACAGTGATGTGGAAACCTTGGAGTCGCCATAATGGAGTCGCCAGGTGCATAGTAGCAATCTTGAAGGGCTCTGATGTCTGATGCACCTTCAGAATCAGAGGCTCAATGTCGTTCTGCCCAAGGAAAATGTTCAACTTCGTGACTGACAATGGCACCAGAAATGTTGGCGACGGAAGTAACTCCTGGATTGCAGCAGGAGAAGAGCCCGACACCCATCAGTTTATGTCATGATTTGTTTATAAAAAGGGGTGATCGAATGGAAGTTAACTCAAAACAATGTTGTTCTAACTCCGAAACTAGGCCAAGCATGCATGGGCAAGTGAGGTCTTAGATAAACTTCAGACAGTGAGTTGTAGCAAGGGTGAGTAGGGGGAAGACTTGTATAAGAGAAATGTAGAGGTCTGTTATAAACATCGGGTTTCTAACAAACTATAGGAGAAAACATCTAAATGCAAGATCTTCTTACATTCAAACGCAGAAAACCAGAGAATACAACAATGCAACAATAAATCCTTTATTGTAACATAATTGCAATAATTCATGTGAATCAGTCAATCATGAACTCCCTCAGTATGAGATGAAAACTAGATGGGGTAGGAAAATTGTCTGTCATTAAACAAGAAATCTTACATACAGATGCATAACTAGAGAATTAGAGTGTCTGTTAAAACTTTACAATCGGGAGCTTCTCTCTACCATTGATCCTTACAAAAATGGCGAAAACGCCTACATATACTCAAAACAACAATAACATCAAAAACAAGACGTTGGATTAAAAACATTACGTCTGCATGTCTTCTGACAATCTGCGCATGCAGACTCTAGCCGATCATGCACCCAAGACAAATGCTATCATATTTCAGACTGTCCTGCTGCAGATGAATCAACCAGCTTTAGTCCTTTGCTAGACTTTCTTTTTATGGTGGAGATGATGCTCAACCACCAGCAACAACCACAATAACTACTTTCTTGGGACTGGGCATAGCCTCAGTCAACTCGTCCTTCTGGGACATGGAGGTCTCCTAATGGTTCCACCTGGATCAGTTGAACGGTCTCTTTGTGGATGTTGCTTCGTTGGACTGCTGCAAGGGACCCCTATGGCGAATGTAAAAAAGGGTATGATAGGAGTGATGACATCAACACTGTGGAGGTGATGGAGAGGAAACGGGAACTGTTACATAAGCTGAGGAATGCCACGTAGTATGAATAGGAAAGAGGAGGAAGGTGTGTGGAGTGCGGGGGTACAGGTGGACATGAAGTAAAAGGGATGATCATACAGGTGGAGGTGACTGGGAGTGAGAGGGACACATGGCAGGAGACGAGAGGGCGATGAGCTGAGGAGGGGCCATGTGGATGGAAAGAGGGAAGTTGGACAGATGACGGGGGAAGAGGGTGGTAGTAGGTGGAGAACGGGTGGCAATGGGGAGGATGACTCAGACAGTGACACGACAGGAAGGGGGGCCCGCTAGAGTGAAATTCCATTCCGGACCCCCGCCTTTCCATTAAAGGCAGAACCGATGGGGGGGGTATGGAATTCAATACAGACCATAGATCTAAGCATCGAGACTTGGGCCGTCCAGATGCATGCATACATTATCTCCAATTCTAGACCCCCCCTTTTCGTTAAAGCTAGAATGACGAAGGGGGTGCGGAATTGGACCTTGTCCATAAATTTGAGTGCATGCATAACGACTGCCCAGATCTGCGCCTTCTTTAAATTAAATGTGCCCAAGCCTCACTGATGGATGAATGGCTGAGATAAACTCGGTGCTTTTAACATGAAAATACCGAAGGGACCCACTTGTGGCTCAGATATTGCACTGTGTGTCCTTTAGATGGACGGTCTCGATTCTTTCGAGATTCCTGGCACCGGGGGTTCACGATGCAGTTTTCCTCAAAATCCCATCTTGACCAAACCGCAAAAGAACGGATGTACGCCACGTGTCCTCCAGAGGAATGGTCGAGATGGTATTTGATGTTAGAAGAGGGATACCTCTATTACTAGGCCCGCTCAACGTGACTGGGTGCTAGGACCATAGGCTTAGCTTCAAAGGCTCTTATCGACGTTTCGAGGTTCGAGGCTTCGAAATGTGAGATGATGAGGGACTTTTACCCTTCGAACTCCCAAATGACGATATGCCAACATGACTAGATCTTGCACCATGCGTCACTGGATCAAACGACCCATATTTAGTCTTGAAATATAGGCGCTTCCTCTGATGCTATATATCGGGTAACTTGGTAGCCCTGAAATCCCGATGACCATTGATCTGCTTCATCACTTGATCCTTTCCGTTGAAATCAGATTGCTCGTTCGCTTGATTTAAGCCCGAAATGGACTTCTTCTGTGAGTTGCGCTTGGCGCTTATGGCTGCAGCCTTTGAATAAAACTCATCTGACCGGTTTTCAAAACCCCACTTCTATGCATTTACACCAGAGGCTTAAAATCAGAGAGGAAAACACCCCTATACAAGAAATGTTGCTAACAGATAGTCTTCCTTTTTTTTGAAAGTTTTCATGTTCTTAATGTAAACCGGGTTGGTTGGCCCAAAATTTGTAGACAGTTTCTCTTGTATGTAACCTGAGCTCAATGGAAATCTAATATAAAGTATTGAAACTTTGACGAAAGGATACTGGTCGTAGCGGTTGAATGTATCGTTTATTCTCTTTGCATGTGCATATAATGTGTTCTTTGTCCCAAATTTTCTTGTAAGTTAGAAATGATTTTATACTTAGTGGGGCTATGAGTTACTTTGTATTTTCATTGATATCCTTCTACGAAAAACTTCTGACGCTGATCGATTTCATTGTACGATGCTGACGTGGTGCTACTGGCTCGGGATACATGACACTAAAGACCATGAACTTAGCTCGTAGGTATTGGTCAGACTCGGGACTTTGTTCAAGTCGTGCGCTCTAAGCTAAAATTGGGACTTTCGATGTTGAAAGGTATCGGGGTTCGACGATCAAGGATAAACTTATCACGTTCTCTACGGGATAGCTTTCTAAACTCGCTGATGTCGAAAGGTATTGGGGATCGACTATCGACGAAACCTTTATTTCTTTGTTAACTCTTATGCTTTTATCATTTTTCCGATGCCGGAGGGATCGGTCATCGTCGATATCCTTGTGTGATTCCTGTCATGAAAGAAAAATTCATGTTTGTCGATGTCAATGAGGATTGACGCTCGGCGGCCTTGGTTCCCTTGAGTGATTCTCTTTCATTTTTTAACTCTTCTTGATGCCGAATTTTGAGCACATCGGGGGAAATTTTTGGCTTTAGATTCTTCAATTCAACATTAGTCTTTCAAGTTATGGGTTTTTGCATGTTCAAGCAAACTTTGAGAGACTTAAATGAGAATAAAAAAGAATAAGCGAAGGAATTTTTTTTTACAATGAAGTCGAATTAGACAGCGTAAAAGATCAAGTGGTACCCAAAAAGTAAAAATTTAACATAGAATTTTTAGGGTGTGTTGAGTGCTCAACAAATGGTGACTTACTGGGAAAAATCAGAATCTTTGCTCCTCCTTCTTGCTCGGCTGATGAAAAAGTAGGTGAAGAACTTAACTATTTTTTAAATCAGAGCCTCTTTTACCCTTGCATTTGAAATTCTTTGGTTGATGCTTCCGGGTCTTCCTGTGGGATTTTTGACCTTTATTTATCCTTTGTTTCCTATAACCCTGACTCGTGCTCCCTTTGACAGAAATCTAGTAAAGAATCCACTGACATGCAGCCTTTAGTTACCTTTAATCACTTTCGACGGTGTTGCTCCACTACTAGAAAGTGTCCATAGCCTTGACAGAGTCACCTCCACATCACAGACCTTGCTCCACTTCCAACAATCATACATAGACTTGGCAGAGATATCTGCATACCCTCTCCCACTGTTCACTCATTTGGTATAGTTAACTTTTATTTCAGCAGAATTCCCTGAGCGAGTAGGAGAGGATGACGTTTGTTTATTTTGAAAAGTGATATGGTTAAGGTGAATCCATTTATTTCTTTATCTTCGGGGTTCATGTAGTCCTTTTCAGCTTTACAACTTTCCCTTAAGGTTTAACCAGACCACTGGGAAAACACTTTTGCATTTCCCCAAAGTTGTTCATTTGCGCAAGTTAGATAGAGGATCCCTCGAAACAATCATAGGTTTCTCGGTGCTTCCTGTGTTGTTTGTGAGTGATGAGTTAGGAACAAATTTCGTTATGTCTCATGATTTAAGGTCAACCATAGTCTCGCTAAACACTACCTTCAAAAGTGTGGAAAAAAAACAACAAAAGAAAAATAAAAAATAAAAAGTAATTCACAATTAACCTAGCTATAACAAAACTCATGAAACATGCACACAAAATATTATATATATATATATATATATATATATATATATATATATATATATTAATGAAAATATTGTTTTAGGGATTGGCCATTTACTGGGAGAGCATCGGGTTCCCCCCTCAAATTTTGTAACCGATAAGTGTCTGCCCCAATATTCTCATCCACCTGAAAAGGTTCGAGCCATCGATTCAAAAACTTAGAATGTTTGTGTTTCGGCTCATTTTCTCTATCCCATTTTAGGACCAAGTATCCTACTTCAAAGTTCTTCTCTTTAGACTTATGTTTTTCAAACAATATTTTAATGATCTGCTAGTGGGATATGAATTTTGACTTAGATTTTTCCCTTTCTTCTTCTAGCATGAACAAAGTGTCAATTCTTTGTTGTATGAATGATGAAGATTGTCCTCCAAAATCATGGGCCAGTCGAAGAGATGGAAGATAAATCAAGTTTGGGAGAATGGCTTCATGTTAGTACACTAGGAAGTATGAGGAATTTCCTATATCTTCCTTGGGTGTGACTCTATCTTCCCATAAAGCGTTGTGGAGTAAATTATGCCAATTCCTTTGGTTCTCCGTAACTGTTTTATTCAATATCTTCACTAGGTTCTTATTAGTTGATTCTTCCACTCCATTTCCCTGTGGATAGTAATTTGCAGAGAATATAATTATGATTCCTTTGTCTAGTGCAAACTCTGTTAATAAGGTGGAAGAAAAATAAGATGCATTTTTGAAAATAAGAACAGAAGGGACACCGAACCTCGTAATTAGTTGTTGTTATATGAGTTGGATTACTACCTTCTCATTAACATGAGTCAGGGGGATGGCCTATGCCCATTTCATGAAATAATCGGTGGCAGTAAGTATGTACTTATGTTGTTTTGAGGAACTTGGTGTAATTTCTCCTATGATATCTAGCCCCCATTGCTCAAAAGGCCTAGAAATAGTCACTGGTTGGACTGGGACTGCCACTCTCTTCTCTCCCCTGGTGCTTATTTGACAAGTTTTATAGTTTCTAGCATATGTGTGAGTGTCCTTGAATAAAGTGGGCCAATAATAACTAGCTCTCAGTATCTTATGAGCGGTGGTGTTTCATACAAAATGTCCTCTAGCAGGGCCATCATGGATTTCCTGCAGAACTTTATATGCATCTTCACGTTCGAGACATATTAAAAGTACCCCATCATAATTAACCTGGAAGAGTACCGAATTTATGAGGTGATACTGTGCAGATTTTAACCTAAGAGCTCTCCTTTCCCTGAAGTTGAGATTTTCTGGGTAGGTCCCATGGTGCAAGAGATAAGTCAAATTCTCATACCAAGACTCTTACCATGGGGAGATGTATGAAGCTTTACCACACCATAATTCCATTTCATTATCCCATCCAGAATCTTCATTTACTTGGTCCTGGGATTCAACTCCCAGTTTGCATAATCCTTTCCCTTTAACTAGTTTGGTAGGATTTATATCCATATCAAATTATTGAACTACTACCATCCAGTTCCCTCTTATTTCCCCCATCTCTTGTTGAGTGAACAAGGATCAGACCATAGGGTGAGGCACAATTACTTTGGTGTGGTTCTTGAGGATGTAATATCTGAAGTGTTTCACTGTCTTATATAACGCATAGGCATGTTTATCAATAGCAGGATAATTAAGTTCATCTCCTTGGAGATTAGTGCTCATGAATGACACCAGAGCCTCTTTGTTTTCATCATCCTTCTGAGTCAATACTCCAACTAACGACTGGTCGGAGGCAAAAGTATAGAGGAAGAATTATTTACTGAAATTGGGACTTCGTAACACAGGGGGGCTTGTGATATAGCAGTTTTGATATTTCTAAAAGAATCCTTTCGTTCATCGTCGCTTTTAAATTCAACATCTTTGCAGATCATTTTTTGTAGTGGTTTGACAGTCTTGGAAAAATCTGGTGTGAATTTTCTTACAAAATTAATTTTCCCGAAGAAGGATTGCATTGTCTTTTTGTTGTGAGGTAACGAGATCTGAGTTATAGATTTGACTCACTCAGGGTCTATGCGAATGACAACTTGGGATATAATATGACATAATATATTTTCTTCTTCCACACCAACAATAGTCTTCTTAGGGTTTAAATATATATTGTATTTTCTACACCTTTCAAAAATTTGGGTTAAGTGTTGGATGTGCACCTCTCTTTTCTTTGAATACATAGTTACGTTGTCTAGATACACTACCACACACTTGTTGATCAGTCCCTAGAATTCTACATCCATCATCCTTTGGAAGGCTTCCCCTGTGTTTATTAACCCAAAGGGCATGCGTTTGTAAGCCAAAGTTCCTCTGAAACTATAACTTGGTTGTAACCCAAGAAACCATCCAGTAGAGAGAAAATTTGAGAACTGGACATGGTCTGCAAGAGTTGCTCCATTGGTGGGACTAGGTATTTGTCCTTTTCTAAAGTTCTGTTGAGGTTCCTAAAATCTACGCATAAGTGGATTTCTCCAGAGTTTTTCCTCACCGGAACTAAATTTGCTACCCATGTGGAATGTCTTACGTGGAAGATAATTTTGGCATCTAAAATTTTCTTCAACTCTTGAGACATGAGAGGTTGCAGGGATGGATGATACTTCAATAGATTATGTTGGAAGGGTTTCACTTCATGTTTTAATGGTATAGTATGTTGGATGATACGAGTATCGTAAGTTTTCAGATATCGGTAGCACCATGAAAAGACATCTTGGTATTTTCTGAAAAGTTTGAGATAAGCCTTCCTTTCCTCTTTAGATATAGTCTTGCCAAGATTTATATTTTTGGGGTTTTCTGGGGTTCCGAGGTTTATAGTTTCATGAATGGGACAGGAACTACCGGTTTTCACATTTTTGGGCCCCTTAAATCGTTCTTTTAGGTCAAAAATATTTTCTAAATTAGCTATCCCCTTCAAGATTGTTGGATACTTCGATTTGTAAGTTGGTTGACCTATCCGAGGATCAATTTCCATTGATTGTTCCTAGAATACTTCATCGTTTATGGCTAATTCCTTAAAATTATCTTGGTTAGTTATAAGTTTTATGATTTGTTCATCCCCTTCAATGACCTTCCAATTAGGAATGTTGTTAGGCACTGATGGTTTGTAAATTAGTTCCATAGTGAATCAGTAGGCTTCATAATCTTCTAGAGGTAACAACCTTGAAGCAGATGTGGCCAGGGAATCAACAAGGGTATTCTTTTCTCTAGGGATCATGGTGATATTGAAAGCTTCAAAATGATCTATTAACCTATGCACTTCATGTTGATAATTCATTAGGTGCGGGGAATTGCAATGTATAGTATTTCGTACTTGTATAACGATAATTTCAGAATCTCTAAAAACCCTCAATTCTTTGATGTTTACGTCTATGGATTTCTTTAACCCTTGGACTAGATATTCATACTCGACGGTGTTATTTGTGCATTCGAATTCTAGTCTGTAGTACAGAAAATGAAATTTACCTTTTGGATCAATGAGGATGCACCCTCCCCCTGATCCTTCATGTGATTTAGATCCATCAAAGTATATGGTCCAAATTTGTGAGAGAATGTTTGTTGTTTCTTCCTTCTCATTAATTTCTTGCTCTCCTATCTTTTGTCCAGTGATTTCTAGCACGGGTTCTTGATAAAAGAGGGTTTTCTCTGTCAGTATCAACGATTTCTCTTGAATAACCATTTCGAAGTTCTGAGTGAGAGGGACATCATATGGAAGAGGGGGAAAGTTCCTGAAATAGGAATCACAGGAATAATTTTCTAGTACAGGGAAATCTTTTGTTGAGGGTTCATTTAGGATTTCTATATCAATGACCGTATGTTTAAGATATCTCTCCCTATCAATTCTGATCATATTCTTGTGCCCCTTTAATGGTAGCCAAAGGTTTTCCCAATCTGTACTAAAATATCCGTTTAATTTCTCAGACCAATCTCGACTTAACAATAATCCATAATCTTTTGGGATGTCTACTATAATGATGTCAACTAATTGCACAAACTTAGGATGCATGGCCATTTTGATCATTACATCTTTAAGCTCTCCCATGACCTTCACCTGGGTTTTTTCTAGTTGTATTATATGTTTATCACTCTTGAGAGGGACTACATTTATTTTTTTTACCGATAGATAGTGGCATAATGTTAGAGGATGCTCCTTAACCAACCAAAAAATTATGGAGGTTCTTTTTGAAGACTTCAAATGTTAAAAGGAAAGGTGGGACAAAAGGTCTTCCCTTCTTATCTTCAAAAAAAGTGTTCACAATTGGTTTATTCCCTAGTTCTGTGGGAGTTAGATTCCTTTCTTGATCATCTCTTGTTGTAGGGTTTTCTACTGATCTCAAAGATTGTAGAAGGAATTCCTTTTGCTGAGGGATCCTACATATGTCCATAACTAATATATTAACCTTTAACCTCTTCAAATATTTAACTATTTTGTAATCTAGTTTGGGCAATTCTCGGGTATGGATGTTGATAGGGTTCTTACGAGGAGAAAATGGTGTTTTCGGATGATCTGGAGTTGACCTTTCCCCCAACATTCGGGTAGTAATAGGATATTTCGAGGAAGGTGGACCCTTACTGCGCGTTTTCATAATCGAGACCTCTGTGGGGGTTTCTTGAGACTCACATAAGTCGTAAGAAGGAATGATTAGGTCAGGATCCCATATCAGCATGGTTGTATCTTCTGGTGGATCAATATCTTCTTGATAAGAAACATTCATAACTGAACTGCTTGGTTTCTTGGTCAGGGAGAATTCATATAGGAACCGATTGGCCATTAAATTCATGGCATGGACCCATTGAGGACAGTCCCTTTCAGAGTGTTTTTCTTGGTGATAAGTACATAAAGAATTAGATGCTACATTTTCTTGGTGATAAGTAAATAAAGAATCAGATGCTACATTTTATTTTAAAGAAAGGCTTATAAGTCCTTTGGCCTTTGTTTCCTTCCCCTGCATTTCTCTTCATGTATATGATCTCATTTGATAATTTTTTAACCATGCATTGTAGGTCTTCTATGTCTCCATTACCCTTTTCAGGAGCTTGTTCTGCTTGTTTCCCTGGCGGTCTAGTAAAAAGGAGTCCTCTCCTGGGAGGAGGTTGGATTTATTTTTTAACTAATGAGACCCAGCCTTCCTTACATCCCTTCATTTGGAACTCTATTATCTTGTCTTCATCAAAATTGTCAACCAGGGTTCGTTTGACATCTATCTTCACAAACATGGAAATAAAAGCTAGGAGGGCATTAGCATACACTTCGATTTGTAACTCCTGAGTTGGTTTAGCTTCAAGTTGGAATTTGTTAAATATATTTGTGAATATTTTATTGAAATATTTAACCATCTCCTTTGAACTCATGGTGGTGGTGAACAATTCAGCCATCAAAGCTCCTGTAGTGGTTTCTTCAGCAAATTTATCTAAAAAATATTTTTGAAACTTGGTCCAACTAGTTATGGATCCTACAGGTAATTTGAAATACCATGTGGAGGTGGAGTTCTCAAAATTATAAGGGAAAATCCTGCATACTACGTCTTCATGTTGGAAATTCATTAGCCTAATAACCAATATGAATTTCTTGATAAGATCTTCAGGTAGTCCTGAGGTTTTAGGGTCAAACTTAGGAAGTAACTTCTCTAGATGTCGGAGAAGGTTATGGACTCACCCTAGGATGGAAAGAGTGTCTCTGGACAACCAAGGTTGATTGATCTAAGGTGGGTTTGCCCCTTCTCCCTCATTATTGTTGTTGTATTCCATATTTTCATATCCAGAGTCAAACTCCTCTTCTTCCGAAAAATTGTTTGGTTCATAGACATCATCGGCTGGCGTTTCAGAGATATTATTAAGAGGATGTTCATTTTCAATGATTTCGAAGTCCATTAGGTCTTCTACTGTGTGTATGAAAACCTCGTCGGGATTATTGACCACTGGTCTACTTATTTTTTTTCTTCAAGGAAGTATCGGAGCTAAAGACAGTGCATCGATTTGTCGGGTGTATTCTCTTGTGATTATTTTGAATTGATTTAATTCCTCTTGAGGGAGACCATAAGGTATATTAGGGAAAGAGAATTATTCCTTGGTCTTGGGTGAGTTACTCATTTTAGGAGTACTCAGTGTATGTGGGTTGTCTTGGGAATGACTAGCCATGCATGTGGGTTGTTTTGAATCTACATGATGTCTGAAATATTATGTGAAATATGTGTTCAAACATTCATTCTCAGGCCCTCCTTCTAGCGTCGATTCTATTGATGGGTCCTAAATCTCTTTAGTTCAAAAGTAGGAACCAAACCCACCACTGAGGCCCAATTAGTCTCTGCAGAGTTTAATAGTGGAATGGTTCTCCAGATCTTGCTATCCGACCAATTAATCGATGGGCTTTACATTTTCTTGTGAAGGCGTCTCCTTCCATTCAAAATTTATCTATTTTCATTTTCTCTTAGGTGGGACCGATATATGATGGAATCCATTATAAACCAACTTGACAAAAAAACGGGAAAAGGTTTTAACTACTGGAGAAGAGGTTGAGCTTGGGATAACCCACTACTCAAGCATGCAGATGACAATTTTATACCACAGGCCTAGTACTAATACATTAACCATGTGAGCATTCAATTACCGTCTTAGATACTAATTATCAGAAAGAAAACACATATGCGATAAATAATGGAAAGTAAAATAATTCACTTAACTCTAATCATCTATCACATAATCACACAATGATTCATCTTCAGATTTAAAGACAAGAACTATAAAAACATTTCATCAGATAACTTATGAATAGATTTAATAGCTCTTACTTGTTACATAATACATTCATGAGACGAGATAGGAAATAATTCTTCTCCACATCCAATCATACACACATTTGATGAAAATATAAATTGTCTCTCATCCAAGACTTCTCAATTAAAGGCAACTTCAAAATAATTCTTAACAAACCAGAAAAGAGAGTTTCTTGCAAAAACCATCGACCTTTGACTAATCGGTCGATGCTCTTATTTATAACATAAAAATAACTAAAAATAACGGCTAAAGTGAAGTTAAGAAAAAAACAACTCGCCACGTGGCGTTCTCTCCTAACAGTTTTCTAATAGTCATATCAAGATATCGCTTTAAAAGGATGACTCTTCTCATACTCTGACCAAATGATGAACAGTTCCTCACAGGTGTTGGTGTATGGAAACGTGTGATGTTCCATCGGGGCTATGAAAATTTCTCTAATCTCCACTGCATGGGCCTGATACTTGATCAGACTGGCACTTAACTTTTGTATCACAGCCTGAGGTTTTATCATGTGTTCTATAAATTGTTGCACCTATCCTGGCGCTGTGTCTGTCACCTTTGCTAATATTTTGACCCATGAAGAATATTTCTTGGTGTGCAATTCAACTATGTCACGCAAATTGGTAAATTCATCGGGCATGCCAACCTCAGGAAGTTTGATATCCTTCATCACCTTGTTGACCTTCAGACCCAGTTTCTCTTGGATTTCTTGACAAAGTTACTGAGCGATTTTTTCTCAATAGTTGGAGGCATATTTCCTATAATCGAAATCAAAATTGTTTATAGATTGTGTATAGAAAAACACTTGGAAAAATATATGTATAAAATGTAAGTGTAAAGAATCCAGACTGGTGCATACCTATAAATCTTGCTAAACCTAGTTGTTTGATACTTACATGATCTCTACAACCCTTCGAATTTCCTTCTTCATTTATATTAGTGTTGTCATTTCTTTCTCTAGTTAGGGTGGGTTACATCTGTGAGCCATAGCATGAAAGATCAGGTATGAAAAAAAATGAGAGTCAAAGTCATGCCAGTGGCCAGTTGGCCTTTGGGGTTGGGAAAGGATGTCAGAGCCAAACATGTTTTGAAAGTAAAAGTATGCTCCAAAAGGGTCGGATCCTTTCATAAGGGAAGTCCTTAAGCACCTCAGGTCGAGGAAAGTTGTTCAAACAAAAGTCGCATCAGTAAGTGCATCAACCATCATCATCTCATCATGAAGGCTGGGGAATTGAAAAATCGAGGTGATCGTACCACATACCCTATACAACTCCTATCGGTTGCATCTCACATGCCCCAGATCACACCCATCATGTATATGTGACACAAATTTGTTTTTTTGGTTTGTTTTAAAACCAAGAATTCAGTGTTCCCTGGGACATTTCACTTCACCACCTTCTCTATTATAAATTTTGGATTTTCTTCATATGTTCTACTTATCAGTCGAGCTTATGCACTGCTGGTAATTTGTCTCTCAATCCCCATCTGATCAAATTCTTCGCTTTGGGCCCTTTTCAAGTCCCCCAATGCATAAGTCAGATACACTATCACACCATGGGAACTCCTCAAAACGTAATATGGGGACTGTGAGGTAGTTGAAGCACCAATATAGAGCCCCAAAATTCCTGGGACTCATTTTCATTTGTCGAGGGTATTCCCGAGGCTCCAAAGGGAGGTTCCTACCCTCGCGCAGAAATGATGGTATCACCCCGTGCGAAAGCAAAAGTGGAAGAAGTTACACCAAAAGGACGAAGGTTGGAAAACATGCTTCCTCAACAATCAATACCCTAGAGGAGAGGAAGGCCCAGGAAGAATAAGGAAGTTGGGGAAAACCAAATCCTGATCAAGTCATGTGCAAGATTAGTCACCGAGGAACTACTTATGCGTGCCATCCGACTAGAGCCTATCAAAACAACAAGTCGAGGAAGCGGGAGCAAAGCAAGGAGGACAAATGCCTCGAGTTCTAACATTCGAGAGTTGAATCAGTAGTTGAAACAGGTGCAACTCACCATTGCTAAACTCTATTAGGAAAATAGAGAACTAAGATGGTAATTGGCAACAAATACCCTTGAGTTGTCAGCACCACAAGGTCGTGAAGGGAACATAACCTGACTCAAGAGACAGCTTTAGGAAGAATAGAATACGATCATGTAGCCACGTGAATCACAAAGGGTGTCAAAAGAACATAAAATGACAACATCGTAGGGTGCTTGAAGCAACCGGGGAGAAAGTCTGCGTGCAGAAGAGAAATGATTGACGAAATCTATTTTGTATTCTCAGAGGTGACACACAATTTTGATAGTATTCCTTTTTTTTGAAAGTTTTCATGTTCATAATTGAAAATGGGTTGATTGGCCCAAAAGGTGTAGACAATGTCTCTTGTATGTAACTTGAGCTCAATGGAAATCTAATATAAAGTCTTAAAACTTTGACGAAAGGATACTGGTCATAGCGGTTGAATGTATCATTTCTTCTCTTTGCATGTGCATCTACTGTGTTCTTTGTCCAAACATTTCTTGTAAGTTAGCATTGATTTTATACTTAGTGGCACTCTGATTTACTTTTTATTTTCATTGATTTCCTTCTGCGAAAAACTTTTGACGTCGATCAACTTCATCGAACGACGTTGATGTAGCGCCACTGGCTCGGGATACATGACACTGAAGACCGGGAACTTAGCTCATGGGTATTGGTCGGATTAGGGACTTTGTTCAAGTCATGTTCTCTAAGATAAAAATGGGACTGTCGATGCCAAAAAGGATCGAGGGTGAGTGATCAGGGATAAACTTATCACGTTCTCTACGAGCTAGCTTTCTAAACTCACCAATGTTGAAAGGTATTGGGGATTGGCTATCGGTGAAACCTTTATTTCTCCGTTAACGTTTAATCTTTTATAATTTTTTTGATGTCAAAGAGATCGGTCATCGGCGATATCCTTGTATGATTCCTGTCACGAAATAAAACTTCCTATTTTTCGACATCGATGAGGATCGATGCTCAATGGCCTCGGTTCCCTCGAGTGATTCTCTTTCATTTTTTAACTCTTCTTGATGTCGACTTTTGAGCGCATCAGGGGAAATTTTTGGTTGTCTATTCTTTAATTCATTGTTAGTATTTCAAGTTATAGGTTTTCAAATGATCAAGAAAACTTTGAGAGACTTAAATGAGAATAAAAAAACATAAGCGAAGGAAACATTTTTTATAATGAAATTGAATTAGACAGCATAAAAGATCAAGTGGTACCCCAAAAGTAAAAATTTAACATAGAATTTTTAGGGTGTGTTGAGTGCTCAACAAATCCTTCATGGCCCTTGGATCCAAGCTGTGATTAGTTTGACATTAACCAATCCAAGAGAAAGGGGGCGGTAAGCAAGAGAAAACCTCCGAGTGTCGAATGTGTGAAGTCATTTGAGCCATATATCTGAGAATGCTATGGGGATGTTCCAGACCATTAGATCTAGACCGTGTTTAGCCTGATGCTAACCACTCAGGGAGCAAGGAGGAAGTCACACCATGGATATCTTGAACACCAAAGCTATGAATTAATGGAGGCCATAGATCCATGGGTTTACGAGGATACCCCTTGACCATGAGATCGATGGGATTGGAAGGCTCTCATTCCAAGGTTATGTGGCACACTGATGTCACCTAGGGTGACATGGACCCACGTTTGATGTGACATGTGAAATCTATATTCGTATGTTTTTCCGATCCTATGTTCCCATTAAAAACATGAAACGTGTTACCCAATGAAGGGGCCATGTGCCATATTTGCCTTGCCCCGTGTCACCGCCCTTGGCACATATTTTCTTGAATTATTGGAGGGTGGAGTGCTTGGGTCCCACCTGTCCTTAAATATACATTTAGTATGTCACCACATGTGAGGGTGGACCCTTTGGGATTCTGAGACTTCAAGAATCTATAGGTTTAGAGTGTAGTGTCGTAGACAAGCCGACAGGCCTGAAGGCCGAAGCCACATGAAGAAATTGCAGGCTCCTTTGGGACTTTGGGAATTCGGGACTCTGGAGGACATGCATCCAGAAAGGATAAGGGATGTTCAACATCGAAGCGTTAAATGTCGAACTCCCCTCTAGATAATGTGTTAAATGAGGATGAAGTCCCACTGTCGTATTGGATGGTGGATGAAATTCCACCATGGACATAGGTGTTTAGAGATGGTATGAACGATATGGACCCCCATAGGCTCCACATGGCCCTAAACTAATAACGTCTAAAGGACTTAGAGAGGCCATAACTTGCAATCTAGAGCTTAGACTTGAGCTTGGTAGCAGTTTTTAGAAAGCTACGGGTGAGTAGAAGAGCATGAAGACCTCAAACAGAGGATTTTATATGATCAGTGTATGAAATTTTTTTATGCCCCATCCCTAGAAAGGGTACTTAGGGGTCAAGTGTATTACAAATTGGTATCAAAGTAAGAAACAACACTTGGCCTTATTGGGATGAGGAATGAGTCACTTAAAAATATTATTAGAGAACTCTAAATGGTAACACCCTATCTTACCCCATTCCTCAGACGATTAGTTAAACCTCTAATGAAGAAAGGAATGAAACTTTATGTTGTTTTATATGTTTTGAAAAATCTTAATTGTGTGTTGTTCATAAACTAGTAGATCATTAAATATAAAAAAATGTTCTATCAGCACTCAAACAGTCAGTGGACTATAGGAAAACTACAACATAAAGGATGGTGACACACCATGAATTAGGAGAAATCTCCCACAATAGAGAGGGATAATTTGATGAAAGGAGGGTGGTGGAAACCCCTTGATATTTGGATGAAACTGTAAGAAGACGCATGGAAAAATTATAGAGTTGTAAGTTTGATAATGAAATGTTGATAAAAGAGTAGGAAAATAAAACTAAAATTAACACAGTCTTACTACAAATCTTATCAAATATACAAAGGTAGTTGCAACATGGAACAATAGCTAGTCATGTGGACATGAATCACACTAATGAAACCTAAATTCTACCTGAGATATGAAATCATGGCCCTGAAAGTGGCCATACAAGGAAAAACACCTCAAAGAAGGACCAACCTGGGGCCAAGAGACAATCATCGGAAGAATCCTCTGGTGAGGAAACTGACAACTCCAAGGGATATTCTAGTAGTAAAACTAGTTCACACTCCAAGAGGAGGAGAAGGAAGAGGAAACATTCCAAGAGTCATGACTCTGCAGAGTTTAAGAAATACAAACCACACAATTTCAATGGAGAAATTAAGAAGGTGGAAGAAGAAGGAGTTTGGTTGCTTGGTGTGAAGAAGTACTTCAGAGTTCATGACTACTATGAAAACTTAAAATCTCAAATAATCATTTTCAACCTCAATGGAAAGGATTCCATTTGGCGGGAGGACCTTAGGAATGTGAAAGGAATCCATGAGAAGGACTTGTCATGGAAACAATTTTAGAAATACTTCAAGAAGAAGTACATGTCAGAGAAATACTTTGATGGGAATACCAAGGAGTTCTATGAGCTCACATTAGGGAAACTCACAATAGATGAATATATCAACAAATTTCTTGAGATCATAAGGTATGTTCCCTACATAAAGGATGAAAAGGTAAAGATGCAATGATTTGTTAGTGTATTAACTCAGTCCTTATGGGAAATAATTGAATTTGATGAGAAAAAGACCTTAGAATACACTATTTGGAATGGAAGGCATTGTTATAGAAATTCACGAATAAGACGGAACCTCATGAGGACTAGAAGAAGAAAAGTAATCCAGGATTCAAGAAGAAGGGGTTTAAACCCTCAATATTTAAGAACTATGGGAAGGGTTCTAAGATTAGCCTTCCTACTAAAAGTGTATATCAACAAAATTTCCCCTCTTAGAGTGGAAATAAACCCTTTGGAGAAGCCTCGGGTAAGACTGATAACACAAAGAGAACCATTGAAATGTTGGGGTTGTGGAGAATAACATCTACTGAGGGACTTCCGACATAGAAAACATAACAATATGAAGGTCTACAATGTCGAAGAGGCTACCATAGTCAATGATGTGTCTAGGAGCATGCCATAAATTTATGCATCCTTGGAGAATAGACAAGATGACCACATAGATTCAGTGTTGGAGATGGAAGGTATGATTTCCAACCATCTAGTTTCCATTTTAATTGACCTTGGTTCTAATTTGAGTTATGTTTCCCCTAAAACTGTTGAGAAATGTAGTTTACAAAAAGTTAAACATGTTAAATCATCGTTGGTACAAGTAGCCACTAGAACCAAAAGAAATGTAACAGAGGTCATACCAGCATGCCAATTCATTATAAATGGATCACCCACCCAGACAACCCCAAACATGCTCCCTTTAGGATATTATGACCTGCTGATTGGAATGGACTATTTGGATTCCCATAAAACCAATTTGAATTGTTACAATAAAACTTTGGAGTGTGAATATGAAGAAGAGAGAAAGGTAACCCTACAAGGGATTCAAAATCTTGTCTAAGTGAGACAAATATCAACCCTTCAAGTGAAGAAGTATTGCAAAAAAGGATGCCCTTTATGTGCAATACAAGTGTTGGACAATATTGAGAACAATAAACCCAACCTAGAGGACCATCCCATATTAAGAGAGTATAGAGAAGTGTTTCCAGATTATGTATCAGGTCTACCTCCAATAAGAGATATTTTCTATTCAATATAACTTGCACCAGGAGCGCTGATAGTGTCTAGAACACACTATAGAATGAGTACACCATATCTAGTTGAGATCAAACTATAGATAAAGGAGATGGTGGACAAAGGTTATCCAAGTGAATATCGATGGCCACCCACCTTCTCCAACTGGCCCAAAACATGTTTTTGACATCTTTGGTAATTTACTATTTTTAGCAGCTTTTAACTTCCGGGGCCATTTTGAGTCCCTAAACGATGTTTTTTTAGAAAACAGGGAGAAACATGGATTGTAGATCATGTTGCTCACCCAAAATTTGTATTTCTCGGATAGATCTTTCCAACGAGCTATTGAGCGCCCCGAACGGAGATCGTATGCAAAAGTTACGCCCCTTGGAAGTTGACGTATCAACTACCCCCATCGGGGCCCACAAACCTTTTGGCTTTTCATCTTCCAGGGTCAGGGTTTTGGATTTGGATTATTGTAAAAAAGGCCTTCAGAGCCTCATTGTAATTATCTTCTCACGAATGCGAGTAGTCGTCACATCTCTCCTCAAAGATAAGGTACCACCATTCTAGCAAGTCTTTCACTCTGTATTTTACAGTCTCTGTACATTTATTTCATTAATAGAAATCGTGTATTACTGTATATCTATGACTCTTGTTTTATTTCTACTATATCTCTACTATATTGTTGTCTCTCTTGCAATATCTCTAAATATTTATGTGTTATATCTCCGCTCTCATTTCGTGCAGAAAATAATCCGGATCAGTGGTATCAGAGCAGGCTACTCTTGATCGTTTTTCAGTGCATGTCCCCGACGAGGTTCGAGTATAGAAGGTTGGGTCTCGAGCTTGTCTCTCTTGAGGAAAATCACTCTCGCACACCCAAGAAACCCTCAATGGCGGAAGAAAATAAAAATGACAGAGCAGACAATCCTATCAGTCTGTTGCTTGAGAAAGCTCTCACGTGACAGAGGGACGAAATGATGAATAATTTTTCCCACATACTTCAATGCCTATCGATAAGATCAGGCGCATCTTCATCAAGCGGCCACTTTGGAGGCACCTCGCCTTTCAAGGTACAGGTTAATTTTGATATTCCCGTATTTGAAGGCCAGATAGATGCAGATGCCCTAGATAAATAGTCAAATCTGCTAAAAGGTTATTTTTATGTTCATAATTTTTCAGACAAGGAAAAGATCACCTTCGCACTCCTTAAGGCTCTCCCCCATGTCAAACATTGGTGGGAAACTTACTGGGAGCAGAGTTCCACATAGGAGTCTGGAATATATGGGGCCGAGCCCACTTTGGATTTTTTTGTGGATGCGGTAAAGGAACAGTATTACCCTATTGGAAACTATGAGGACCAATACATGAGATGGACCACACTGCGACAAGAGAGGGGCCAATCAGATCCGGAGTTCACCAATAGCTTCCATACCTTGCACACCAAGCTGGGTATCAAAGACTCTGAACGACATTTGGTCATGAAATACCGTGGGGCTCTACACACATACATCCAAACTGAAATAGATTTTCTGGACATCTCATCAATCAGTGCTACCTATCAATATGTTGTTAAAATCGAGCAGAAATTTAAGCACCATAACAAATGGGAGTTCAGGTCTGCAAATCCACAACAACCAAAGTATGACAAAGATATCCCTAACAAACAGCCTCCCAAAAACCAGTCCAAGCCACAGGAAAAGAAGTGTCACGGGAAGACGAAGAAGGACACCGAAAAATGGTGTGATTTCCACAAAAGCCCCTGGCACAACATCGATGAATGTCGCTCAAAACAATCATTGGTGGCCGAGATCAAAGACAAGGAGTTGAACCCTGATTCAGAATCTGGTTCTAAAAACACTAGTAAAAGATAGATCATCAATGCAGACCCCACTGCTATTGTCGCGACCACAACAATTCAACTGGAAGAACCAACATATCTAGAAGAGGGGGAGTGCCTTTTTCGTTCAAATATGTGGGTGAAGGGGACCCCACTGCATTTTATTGTTGATAGCGGAAGCCAAAAGAACCTCATCTCAGCAGAGGTCGTCAAACAATTGGGATTGTCGACAACACCACACCCACAACCATACAACATCGGGTGGCTTCGCCAAGGACGAGATCTTTGTGTCAGCCATCAGTGTCGATTGTCATACGACATCCAACCCTTCAAGGATCAGGTATTATGTGATGTTTCCCCACTAGATGTCTGTGATGTTCTCTTGGGCCATCCATATATGTGGAAACGCCAGGCTATCTATGAGTCTCGACCGCGTAGTCTCATTATTAATCTGGGGAGTCATCTCTATAGGATACCAGAGGTAGTTCCAACTACTGCCCCACCTAAACAGCGTTGCAAGGTAGTATCTCATACTACAAAATTCATCTTCTCCACAATCTGTTCAAAAGGGGAACAAAAGGATACTGCAACGACTAAAGCCTTGGCCCAAGCACCTTCTATCCACCAGAAGTAGGTCTACAAGGTTGCAGCAAAGCACATAGATTCCTTCTGCACACAGTCATCTCATGTAGCCAAACTGGTTAAAAAGGTCCAACCCTTCCATCGAAAGGTTTGTGACAACCTTCAACAAACCAAGCAGTGCGGCGGTTCCAACAAGGCAAGCAACTCACCAAGATTCAGATTCAACAACCGCTTTCCCCTATCCCCCGGGAACTCAACGCAATGGATACCATTGCTTCGTAAGGAGGGAGGATTGATCCAGGTGGATATCGGTGGCCACCCACCTTCTCCAACTGGCCCAAAACATGTTTCTGACAATTTTGGTAATTTACTATTTTTAGCAGTTTTTAACTTCCGGGGCCATTTTGAGGCCCTAAACGATG
>ML850769.1:11308-23247 GCA_009831015.1 Picea engelmannii
ATATATATATATATATATATATATATATATATATATATATATATATATATATATATATATATATATATATATATATATATATATATATATATATATATATATATATATCACAGTTTTGTCTGGGTTTGTTTGATTCTTTTTATGTTTAGGTTAATTCGTGATTTAATATGCAATGCTTTTTTAATATTTTTTAATATTTTATACTTTCATTTAATATGATTAATATGCCAGATTTGCCTTGGTTCACTTAATTCCTTTATATTTAGATTAATTAGTAATGCTATAATTTCATTTAATATTTAATATGGTATCGTTTAATAATCTTTCATTGTACTATATTTATGATATTTTATGTATATATAAGTAAATGATATATATATATATATATATATATAAATGATACTTCCAATTTTAAAATTGATTAATATATAAATTATTGTCCAAAATATATAAAATTAAATGATGCTTTCGACTTTAAAATTGATTAATATATAAAAGTAAATGATGAGCTTCCGACTTTAGAAATGATGAATATATAGATTATTGTCTAAAATATATATTTGAAGTATTAAATAAGCAGAGAAACCTGTACTCCAGAAATGTGTACTCCAGCACAAAAACTTGTACTCCATTCAAAAAATGGAGTCCAAATTATGCCAATCACCCACTTTAAGAGGACATGGCATCTCAGTTAAGAATTGGCTAATATTAAGAATGATGGCATCTAAGTTTGTATATTAAGAGAGTGTGATTATGAGTGGTGGAACAAATTTCATTTCTGGCAGTGGTGCTTTTCAACTTTGTGGTATAGGTTGTGTTTTTCAACTTTGTTTCACTTCTTTCACTTTTGCTCTTATATTTCATAGAGATGCTTTGTTATTTAGATCATAAATTTATGAAGTAGTCAAAATAATTAGATTAAGATAGATTTGTAATTTCAAGATAAATTTGTAATGTTTAAGTAATTTTTATTTCCCCACTTTTATTATATTATATATATTTATTTTTTCAAATTTGAAATTGGTTCAATAGATTAATATATATTAATAGTGTAATATATTAATATTTCAATTGGTTCTATTAATATATTAATAATGAAATTGGTTTTATTAATAGTGTAATATATTATTATATTTTTAAATTTATTAAATAGTCAAAAAAATAAATAAATTAAGATAGATTTATAATTCCAAGTTTATAATTTCTATACATTTATTTTCCCCTTTCTATTATATTATATAGATTTATTTTTCCAAACTTAAAATTGGTTCAATTGATTACTATATATTAATAATGTAATGTATTAATAGTTCAATTGGTTCAATTAATATATTAATAGTAAAATTGGTTCAATTAATAGTGTAATGTATTAATATATTTTTAAATTTATTAAGTAGCCAAAATAATTTAAAAAATAAATAGATTAACATAGATTTATAATTCCAAGTTTATAATGTCTATACATTTATTTTCTCCACTTCTATTATATTATATAGATTTATTTTTTCAAATTTGAAATTGGTTCAATTGATTAATATATATTAATGGTATAATGTATTAATAGTTCAATTAAAATATTCATAGTTCAATTGGTTCAATTAATAGTGTAATGTATTAATATATTTTTAAATTTATTAAGTAGCCAAAATAATTAAAAAAAGAGAGAGATTAAGATAGATTTATAATTCCAAGTTTATAGTGTCTATACATTTATTTTCCCCACTTCTATTATATTATATAGATAATATATATTAATAGTGTAATGTATTAATAGTTCAATTGGTTCAATTAATATATTGATAGTGAAATAGGTTCAATTAATAGTGTAATGTATTAATCTATTTTTAAATTTATTTAGCTAAAATAATTTAAAAAATAAATAGATTAAGATAGATTTATAACTCTAAGAGTTCAATTAATATATTAATAGTGAAATTGGTTCAATTAATAGTGTAATATATTAGTATATTTTTAAATTTATTAAATAGCCAAAATAGCTTAAAAAATAAATAGATTAAAATAGATTTATAATTCCAAGATAAATTTTTAATGCCTAAATAATTTTTATTTTCCCACTTCTATTATATATATATATATATATATATATATATATATTCAAATTTATTAATAATAAATTAAAATTAATTATGCATCTATTTTATATAAAGTTGTAAAGCATGTATTGTAGTTTATATCTAGTTAGGGTGTTAATAATATTATGTAGGCATTAATGGGGAGATGTAAATCATCTTTTAAAGTTTTAATTATTTAAAGTTTCAAGTTTTTAATGATATATTAAATTATTTATATT
This sequence comes from Picea engelmannii, assembly GCA_009831015.1. Classification (NCBI taxonomy): domain Eukaryota; kingdom Viridiplantae; phylum Streptophyta; class Pinopsida; order Pinales; family Pinaceae; genus Picea; species Picea engelmannii. The sequence goes on from ML850769.1 coordinate 13,620, forward strand.
GATAATGAAATAGTGTATAAAGGTTGTTTGAAGTTTTATATTTATTTAAATAGTGGTTAGAGTTTTAATAATATTATGTAAAGTTTTAAGTTTTATATGTGTATGAAAGGTTCGTCACAGTGTTATAATATGGAAATTATGTATTTGAAATTGTTTTTTACTAATTTGTATTTTTACCATACATTTTATGGAAAAGTATAAATCATTTTATACAAAGTAAAAGATGATTCCATACATATCATTGTGACTAACATTTCCTAATGTGACGAATTTTTTCATTGTGGTTATTTTTTTTTTGTCTATAAGTTTTTATATTATATTGAATATATATTATGTCAAAGTTTTTATATTATATTGAGTATATATTATGTCAAGCCTGTCAAATAGGTGACTCTTTGCTAATTTGAATAGAGAATAATTAGATAAGGTGGATGACAAAAATGTCTTAGATGCCTTACCTTTTTTATAATAATTGAAGTAATTTTAATAGCAAAATCTTAATTTTATGATTAATAACTCCATCTTATTAAAATATATTAATTTTCTTAGCAAAATATATTAATTTTATTATGTCAATTTTTTCCATTAAAAAACAATAAATCAAAAATTAAATATTTAAATTAAATAAAATAATAAAATAATAAATTTGATTAAAAATAAAAATATATAAATTAAAAATAAAATATTTAAATTAAATCAAATAATAAAATAATAAATTTGATTAAAAATTTGAATTTTTAAAATATTTTTAAAAATTAATTACTTTTAATGTATAAATGAAATTGTTTGTTATTATTATATATACAACCCTGTAGAAGCAGCTACACGTCTTCCCTATCGTCAAACTAAACAAACAAAACAAAGGAAATCCTTACAATTACCAAGTAGTAACTGCTCCAGTGAATTATTTACACCGAAAAATACTTTGATGACTGAAATCAAATGGTCTGATCTCTTGTTATTACAGTGTCTTTTTATATTTCAATTTTTTTTTTTATAATTAAAGTTGGATTTTTTTTTAAATATAGTTATATATACTAAATCATATTATGTTAACAAGTATTATTAAAACTGAAAATTATGAGAATATACAGTAGAGATTACAAAAACTACAATAAGAAATTTTGGAAAATCATTATAACATATTGTTGAGTAATAGTGTTGGAATTGATTGTGATTTGATGCTAGGCTATGCTCAAAATGTAATAGTAATTTTATGCATATTAAATATTTTATATTTTTATTATAGTTTATTTTTTTTCCAATTTCACTTACATTTAATGAACTCTGTGTGAAATATTTTACTCAAAATGTAATAGTAATTTTATACATATTAAATATTTTATACTTTCATTATAGTTTATTTTTTTTCCAATTTCACTCACATTTAATTAAGTCTCTGTGGAATATCTAAGATACCCTATAAAAAAAAATTGTGGTGACATTGTAATTACCCATTATTAATGCCAGTGGCATCTCCCATAATACTACTTCGTTGTGCTTTAATACTTCCTCCTCCAAGCCCTATAGTCTTTATATAAGGCCCCTCTCCATATAATTATATCCTTAAAAAAATCATAAAATGGGTGCACTTTTTCCCCTTCATGAAAGAGTACAGAAGCACCATTTTGCAAAATTTATATGGATAGAAAAATGAGAGTTATTGCCAAGGTATTTCTAAAGTTACAAATAAAAGGAATTCTTTTTCTTTTTCTACTAATGGTCCATAGAATCAAGACTGAACAACATATAATAGAAATGAAATTAAATTTACATAGAATCAAGACTGAACAACATATAATAGAAATGAAGTTAAATTTACATGGAAACATAATAATTTTGTGACCTTTAGAAATTAAGATGGTGTAAAAATTAAAAGCACTAGATATAAAAAAAAAATGTTATTTTTGACTTATTATATCTACATATAAAGAAGAGTAGGAAGCACAAACCATTGGAGGTGAATCAACAATATGATATTAAGTTATTAAGCTCCTGGCATCTGCAAATAGGTGCTTTCGTCAAAATAGAAAAGTCTTGGTAAAGCAATCTCGATATGATCATTCAGAGCCGTAATTGGTAAAGCAAGCCCAATTTGCACCACTGACCGTGTTGCATAGTGTAGACAAAAAAATTATGGACATTCACAGGGCATTGATGCACATATTAACTGGAAAAATCAAGGTAAACAACAAGACAAAGAATGGTTTGATTTCACATGAGTTCTTCAAGATTTAAAACAATAGAAATAAAGGAGATCACTCCAGGGAAACTATGTAGTAGCTTATAATACTAAGAGGAACACACGGTAGGAACGAGGGCTTCACCTTCTTGACCAATATATTGTTGCGTTTATTCATAAAGGGGGTTTGTAAATTATGAAAAATAAAGTCAATATATTGTAGGTATTGGGGGGATGTGGGATATCGAGGGGTTTATAGGTATTGGGGGTACAGAAAGGGGTATCTAGTAAAAATATGAGTTTCTTTTAATGAAAAGATATATTGGGAGGGGGGTTCAACAAAATGATTTTTGGAGGTATTTATCAATATCTAGTGAAATTATGAGTATTCTTTAATATCCCACAAATGAAGGTGCTATGTCACAGGTTCACTAAGGGAGGACTCTGTAGCAGTAGGTGCATACTATAATATCTTTACGAGGACTATTTTTATGAAATTCAATGCATCGATGAAGCCGCAAGAAGATGGCTCTAGTAGCACCCGTACACGTTTAACTAAATAAATTAATAGCCAGCTTGTTGGTTGGGGCCTCCATTGTTTACATCGCAACTATGTTGCACTGAGAGGCCCAACCACATATCGTACGCTGCCTCTATTCTTGTTCAGTGATGACAAGATGTTTTTGCCTTCCCCTTTCCCGCTGTTACTGTACTCAGTAAGCTAGGCCAAACTGTCTATGCATATAGAATGGCTTTATACCAACCCACGATTGGGGGATAGTGATGGTTAGTACGCCTACCTCTGCAAGGAGTTAATGAGTCGATTCGGCATGTGGTTGGAAACGAGGCATGGTACAAAGTGCAAGAAGTTCCTATCTGAGATTTTTGTAATTCTCGGGCTTTTCGTAATGTTGGTTTCTCTGGCCAGATTCATAGGTGCTTGCTTCATGGTTTCGTGCTTGCTCTGGATCTATTAGTTCATGATGCTCCTACTCATAATCATATTGTTTTTTTAGGAACTTTGTGTTTCTGGTGACAGAAAAGGGGTGGGGAAGCTGGCATCGAGCAAGGAATACATCGAGTATCGTCTGAGAGATGAATCACATTGGTTGTAGAAACAGGTCCAAAATGTCGATAACTGGAAAATAATAGATAATGACATCTGTGATGCCAAGTTCTGTAATGAGGGTGTAATTGGTTTTGTGTCAATTTCTATGAGAACAATTTGTCCCCGATTCATGTAGGTTCTTTGCTTTGGCCTGTGCAAGTTTTTTCCTGGGTGTTGTTTTGGGCACATTTTCTTTTGTTCCAGTGAGGGTTCAATTCCTTGCATCTCACAAAATTATTTGTTTCTTAGGTTAAGTGCAGTCTGGGTGCTACAAGTGACATCTAGAGCTGCCACTATACCAACAGAAAGCATGGGAGATTGTATCCAAAGATGATGTATATGATATTATACTTGTTTTCAGGGCCATGTGTTTTCACGTTTTGAAATAAAAGGGAGGTAACCCCACATCTTCACTTTGTTAGGATTAGTAGTACCCCTGGGCTTGTTGGTTTTTTTTGTCCCCATCGAGAATGGAGAAGTAATTTTCCTTCCAACAGAACAAAAGGAACTTATATAAGCAACAAACTCCTCTAATATATTCATTCGGATTACCCACGTTTGTTGGATTCCTTCAAGGATGCTCGCATCCATCTATCCATCAATTGGGAATTGGGAAGGTAGATTTGAGTTATTCAGGTCGTTGGTCTTTCAAGGCTGCCACTAAAGCATGTTAGGTTATTCAGTTCATTGGTCTTTCGAGATTTCCACTAAAGCATGTCAGGTTATTTAGGTCAGCGGTCTTTCAAGGTTTCCACTAAAGCAACAAAGAATGATGAAATATGATCCCAAAACCTTTTTATACACAACACTCTTAGAAGAACATTTATCAAAGCCATGATCAATTTTAGAGTACCAAGATTTAGAGGCTTGTTTAAGACCATAAAGATCATTTTTAATCCTATTAAACTTATTTTATTTACCTTTAGCAATGAAACCTTGAGACTATTCAACATAAACTTCTTCCTTCAAATACCCATTTAAGAAAGCAGATTTAACATCCTTCTAATAAATTGTTAAGTTTAACTTAGATGCAATGGAAATAAATGTTCTTATAGTTTCAAGTCTTGCTACAGGATCAAATGTTTGCTCATAGTCAATTACTTCTTGTTGTACATATCCTTTTGCAACTAAAAGTGCCTTATACTTTGAAATACTTCCATCCACATTAAATTTATCTTGTAAATCCACTTTACTCCAATAGTGGATTTTCCATGAGGAAGATTAACTAACTCCCCATCTATCATTTTTCTCAATATGTGACATCTCATCCTCCATGGTTTTTTGCCATGTCTCATCTATGCAAGGTTATTTAAATTTAAAAGGTTCAAGATGGATAGAAGAAAAAAGAGCAAAATTATCACCAACATACCTAGATGTCTCATATATCTACTTCAAACTTCTTGTTTTTCTAGGAGGACTAGATGGAGGTGTTACTTGTGTATCAACATGAGATATTGTTATCAGAGAAGATGAATATGTCTTTGATGGAGAACTCCTTGAAGGTGAGCCTATATTTCTACAGTAGAGGGCTGCAAAGATTGATCATTATTATCAAAGATTAAATTTTCAATATGTGGAGTAATCACTTTATCTTCTCATTCATTCTTGAGATAAACTCCCCCCTTCATCAAAGATCACAACTCTACTAACATAAAACTTATCAGTAAGTGGATCATAACAATTGTAATCCTTTCTTTCTTTTGAATATACAATGAAAATACATTTCACATATTTTCCATCTAATTTTTGTCTTTGTCATGCAGGAATGTGAACAAAGCAAGTAGACCCAAAAATTTTCAGATGAGAAACAATTGGTTTTTTATAAAACCAAGCTACATAAGGAGTAGATTTTTTTACCATTTTTGTAGGAATTTAGTTGAGGATATATATAGTTGTATGGACTGCATCTTCCCAATATAAGTACATAGGAAGCTTGGAGAAAGAAGAAGGACAATCATCATCAGTCAACAAAGTACCTTCCATTATGGACAATGTCAAATGAACATCACAAGCAACAAGGCAAGAGGATGAAATACCACTCTCTACCTTGATGACAAAATACAAATTAAAAAAAGAAAGAGGTACAAAAACTAAAGGATGAAATAGAGAGATTGGAAATTATGGATTCCTATATCAAAAATGAAAATGAAATACTCAAAAAGAACAATACACTCATTAGAATGACCAACTAAAAGAAGAATTGAAGAATCTCAATGAAGAACATGCAATAGTCACTTATGAACGGGTTAAAAAGACAAGACAACCCACTAAACGATATCAATTGAGAAATGCAACAAGAACTAAAGATTAGAATACAGAGGCCAAAACTCTATCTTAGAGGTTAAAGAAAAAGATTGATAAGCCATCTACAGTGCTTGTTTTGTTGGAGGCAGAGGCACTTTGAAACGAGAAGAAGGTCAATCTCTGAAATATTGTTTTTGCATAAGGGACATGCAAAGGCTTCAATCTGGGGGAGATGTTGAGTTCACCTTTTTGTCATAAAAGCTATCATGCACACCTTATTTTTACCACTCATTTCCTCCATTTTTGGTGTTTCGTACCTATTTTCACTAAACTCAGGATCAATAAGGGATATGAAAGGCAAATTGTTAATTTTGTCTCTATTTTCTATTTAATAAGAAAAATTGTCAAAATCTTGAATTTTTATTAGCGTTATTACCAGAAGTGAATTTTTCTTGTAATTGCTCCGAGCTTTGCATATTTGCAGGGCGAATTTGAGAAAATGAAAGTATAGGTTTTGTTTGTTAGAGATAATGCCTAATTAATGCCACTACTAGAGTTCAGGGATTGGATTTGGTTAGCTAGAGGATGTTGAGAGATTCTCTCAACCTCTCCCTCCAAGAGTGGAATAAGTTGGATCTCACAAAACTTATTTAAGTGTGATGTATCTTTGTTCATTGTGTGCAATATACAAACTATTTTTTGTGTGTATATTTCATGTCTTTGCTCTCATGAATTCTATTTTGGTATCAGAGCCGAGGGATCACCAATGAAGACTAAACAATGTCACTTATTGTTCCACAAGATTCATTGTTGCAAGAGGTGAAACATCTGCGTAGATTGAGATCTTTCAACAGAAATCGTTTGCTATTGGGATTGTTGCGCTGTCTAGGAGGGAATTGAACCATTGTTTGCAGAATTGTTGCATTTCTGTGATGCTGAATTAATTGTTGTGTTTCCATGATTGATGTGCCACTTAGAGATGCCATCGCTGCTTGAAATGAGCATTTATAGATTGGATTCGTGATTCTAAAGTATTTTTTTTATGTTAAGACGTTAGAGAGAGTTGATGCATAATTCGTGAAAGAAGAGCCCATGGTGTTGAAGGATGCAGGAACAACCGTCAAGAAGTTTGAGCAGAGCTGAAGACATCTGCATCTGTGGAAACGAGATTGTTGCAAGGCAAATTTTTGTGAGGTAAAATGGATTCTATACCTATGGAGAAATTTAATAGTTTCAATTTCCATACATGGAAAGTTAAAATTCAAATGCATCTAATGAATAGAGGTGTGTGGAGCATAGTAAAAGGCACTGAAAAAGCTCATAGTGATCCCAGACTACTGGTTGAATGGGAAAAGAAGGAAGAAAAGGCTAAAGCTATTATTGGTTTGGCTCTTTTAGACACGCAATTGCATTTGATTGATTTGGAAAAATCATCTAAAGCAATTTGGGGAAAAGGCACTTAATGCAAAGTTTTCTTTAAAGATGCAAATTTTCAGGCTCAAAATGCATGATGAGACCCGTCTTTCTACTCATATAAACGAGTTAATGTCTCTCTCTAAGAAATTAACTGAAATAGGTACCGAGGTAGATCCAAAAGATGCTAAAGCAATTCTATTAAATAGCCTATCTTCTAAATATAGCAATGTTGTATTCACATTATGTCAATTACCCTCACAATCATTCGAAGGAATGGTAACATCATTATTATCTGAAGAAAAAAGATCATATTCTGAAGACTCACTTGTAGGTGGTCAGCATGAAATTGCACTATTTTCAAAAGGGAAGATGAGAAGAACCAAGGGTTCAACAGAATGTTTCTACTGTCACAAGATTGGACATATAGCCTGGAATTGTAGAACTCGTGCTAGGGATCTTCTTAATGGAAAAGAAACTGCAAACATTGCTAACCTGGATGACTTATCGGAATCAGAGAGTGATGAAGAACTACGAGAGTCATCTCTCAAACTGTTCTAGAAAAAGGAAAGGGGTGGTGTGCTTAAAGTTTTGTGTGTTAATGTTTAAAGTTTTTTAATGTAAGTACTTATGTAAAATAGGAACTCTTGAATCTTGATATAAGCTGGCAGTTGTTGGGTATGTGTTATATTCTTTGCATGAGTAGTAGTGCAAAATTTTTTTCTACCTCGGGAAACGTGTCATGTATTTAGGTGGTTTTTCGGCACATGGTTTATGCCGATGGTTTTCTATTTCTGGTTAAGGAATTAGGGTTTTGGACTAATTCAGGTCATTGGGTTAGGGTTTTGGATGCTGCTGGCTCCTATATGTATATTGTATTGTAAACAATGTAAAAAAATGAATGAATGTAGAATATGTTGGTTTTCCTGGTTTGGGTTTCCAGGGGAAAAATCTCTGTGTAATGTTTGTATTTGCCATTGTATCTTTTCTGTTCTTTTTTGAATATATGTTTGCAGTAGATATTGTACAAGGTTAGGATTTACATTTGGTATCAGAGATTTATTGGCTTTAGGGGGATGCCTTTGTGGTCAAGGGCTTGGCTCAGGACTGTGATAAGCCTTGTTAGTTTGGGAAATCTGCGGTAATGTTTTTCAGGTGAAAAGAAATGGCAATCAATTCGAAGATGGAGATCGAGAAGTTTAATGGGAAAATATTTGAGCTGTGGAAGCTCAAGATGGAAGATCTTTTGGTGGACAGAGATCAGTGGATCGCAGTAGATCCAAGTACTGCACCTACAGGAACTTTTGCAGATGACTAGAAAAAGATGGATCGAAAGGCAAAGAGCACAATCCAAATGTGTCTCTTTGATTCAGTTTTACTGAACGTGTCAGAGGAAGCTACAACCAAGGATTTATGGGAAAAGTTGGGGAAGTTGTATCAGTCTAAGTCCCCGGTAAATAAACTATTCCTTAGAAAGAAGCTGTATAACTTGAGGATGAGAGATGGAGACTCAGTGGCAGAGCATTTGAACGCCTTCAATACTGCAATAAGTCAGTTAGCATATGTTGAGATTAAAATTTCATATGAAGATAAATGTATCAATTTATTGTGTTCTTTACCAGACTCGTGGGATAGTCTGGTTGTGGCCATAGGTAGTAATACAACTTCTTTGAAGTTTGAAGAAGTGGTCTCATCCTTGTTATTGGAGGAGATGAGACAGAAGAATATGGAAGGACATAACATAGATGCATTATTTGCAAGAGGACGTTCCCAGGAAAGAAATAGATCTAATTTATCAAGTGGGAGATCTAAGTCTAAGGGTAGAACTAAATCTCCCAGAAATTTTGTAAGGGTATGTTGGAGGTGTGGAAAAGAAGGGCACTACAAGAAGCAGTGTATATTCAAAGTTGAGAAAAAGAAGGGATCTGAAGAATCTTCTTCTATAGAAGAAAATACCTCCAAGGAAGAAGGAGTGGATGTGTACTTGGCCACTTCAAGCACACATGCAGATCATGAGGCATGGTTGATTGACTTTGGTGCATCCTTTCATATGACTCCCCACAGGGAGTGGTTATGCGAATATGAAAAATATGATGGAGGTAATGTTTTCTTAGGTAATGATTCGACAACCAGAATCATAGGAAGAGGAAGGGTCAAGTTGAGGCTCATAGATGGAAGGATTAGAACACTACTTGGTGTTCTGCACATCCCAGGTATGGCCAGAAATTTGATTTATGTAAGCAAAATGGAAGATGCAGGGGTAAAAACAATTTTTGAAAAGGGAACTTGCAGGATGGTTCGAGAAGCAATGGTGTTGATGAAGGGAGTCCAGTGTGGAACTCTGTATAAGCTGCTAGGAAGCACTATTAGTGATGGGTGTAATAGCTCCATTGTTCCTGATATTGGAGTTGAAGAAGAAAGAACTCCTACAGTCTCTGGCAAAAAGGTTATGTTGTGGCATCAAAGACTGGGGCATCTCAAAGAGAAGGGTCTTCGACTACTACACGGTAAAGGTATGGTTGAAGGTATGTCTAACTGGTCTCTGGTTTTTTATTTCTGTGAACATTGTCTATATGGGAAGCAGAATCGGGTAACATTCCCCTCTGGTGCAATGAGGGCAGAAGGAATTTTACAACTAGTTCACAGTGATGTTTTTGGACCTGTGTTAGTCCCATCATTGG
>ML850770.1:20512-31657 GCA_009831015.1 Picea engelmannii
CTCTATCTCAGTCATGTATCTCACCATCCATGAGTTGGAATTCTAGCCAATGTGTTGCCACCTTCTCCATACACTTCCTATTATCTTCCCAATTAATTGGATGCCTTCCTTTTCGACCCGAACATTACACCAAGAATATAATTCTGTGGTGTTCATTAGTGTTAGCAAAAAGGTTGCAGCCCAAGTTTTATTTAAAAGTAGGAAGCTTTTAGTACCTGTGTGGCTTATAACCTTTCCATATCCATACCTTGCCATATCCAACTAGGTCCTGGTCTTATACATGACTAGCTTACTGGCATTTATTCCTATAACTAGTTTTATCTTTAATTCTTTGTTTATTACCCCATAACCAAATTAACATGAGATTTTACTATGTCAGTGTGTGCATTCAGAAGCTGAAAAGATTTGAATTAATAAAGGCCTCTAGCCTTTACCACCTCCAGTGGTATGCATTCAAATAATATAATCATGTGATTTTATAAAATAGCTCTGGCTGAGGAAATTCTTACCAAAATTTCCTTTAAAAAAAAAAAAAACTCATACCTACATGACTGCATTTAATAATAATATTTTTTTTTATACTACCTGAATGTTTGATAGCAGTAGAAGCTTTCATGCTTATTTTATCAAACTTATAACCAACACTTCAGCGCTCTGTTCCTTCCTTCCTTATGCAACAACATCACCAACAATACTTGCAACATGCAAACATTCTTTCCTCGGGCTGACCAAACGAGCCATAACATACTTGCTGCCACAAAATTGCAGCAACTTCTTTCTCCCTATAATTTTTATTTTTTTTTCTTGTTGATTCGAGAAGTATTCAATTCTTCCCGTAGTCTTGAATCTTCTTGTGCTCTCCACTGTAATAATTGTGCATGATTATTCCTTCCCTGAGCACTTTCAACGCAGTTCCCCCACCTCAACGGGGTCTGATGACCTCCCAGTCAATGGATCTTCAACTCTCAGAGCTGGAGCAGCTCTTCGAGTCCCTACTAGAACCTTCACGGAACAAATACACAGGCCTTGTGCAAAAACTCACCCGCGAGAACTAGCGGCGGCACAAGTTTCTCCTACGTGGCCACCGACTATGACCATGTGCCTATCCACAAGGCGTTTCAGGACTTCGCATATCGGGTGTTTCGATATGAGTCACCCTCGACTCTCTCTATCCCGAAAGCTGAAACAAGAGTCTAGCGCATGCTAGCTCTTCCCTTAACTTCCACCAGTGTGACCTCTAGCTATGACCTGGGGACCCAACTTTCGAGCGCTACAAGACATTACCCTTCACAAACTTCGAGGATTAGCTCTCCTCCTTTCTCCTGAGGTCCGAACTCCCGAACCCCATTTGCCTTAGATCAAAGGTCCACAGCTTTCCGGGTTCGACGGTCCAGATCAATTCCTCACGAATCGGCAATTCGCGTTTTGGGGTTTCGAAAAACGGTTTCCCCTCTTTTCTTATGATCTCTAGTTTTCCGAAATCCATGTGAGTCAGATCCAATGACTCAAAGCTCCTCGTAATCCAACGGTGTGGATCCTTTCTTGTGAATTGGGACTTCGCGGTTCGCGAAATTAGAAAACAGTTCTCTTCCCTTTTTCAACTTCCGTCTTCATGAAGTTCAAGTGCGTCAGATCAACAGATGACACTCGTCGTGATTGATTGGTCTAGATCTCTGCTCACGAATCAGAAGTTCATGTTTCAGGATTTCCGAGATCTTTATTAATAATGTGCATAGTTACATGTACAAAATCAGGCTCTTGGCCTTCAACACTTAGGCTCCCTGGCCTAATAAATCATAACCCCGTCATCTTATATAAACTTAGCTCACCAGCCTATAAATAATAATTACAATTCATAATGGAATCGGGGCAAGTCCTTGGGGTATTACACCAGCCATGAGAACCCCATAAAAAAACCCTAAGCCCATGTGACTTATAGGGCCTAGGAGATGATGACTTAGGCCTCTAAAGGCCAACGTTGGGATGTTAGGGGATGGAATGTGATCACCTCATAGTATTCAAGTGCCTCCAAAGGCAACATTCATCCTCCCATGTGTCCAATGAGAGGGGGCGCATCATCCAACCTGTGGGCTTCATGGCCCTTTGAAGGTCCAAGCAAACTTGTGCCTTCACAAAAAGGCTTCCACCTGGAAAGGCCTTGCAAAGACAAACAAACTCACCCTCCAAGGGTCCACAAGTCACAATTATCATGCCAAGTAATCCATATCTAATAAAATAACCACCCAAACATGTGCATCAAATCCCCCCTTTTCAAAATAAACAAATGCTCAAAGACCTTATACAACTTGCCAAATTTAAGTATGGGAGGGTTGTCATGGTGCCCTATTGGGTATATCATTCCCCAAGTCAAGGAGTGTTTCCCACAAAGATCCTCTCTAATTCATGTAAAAGAGTATGAGGTGGATGGGGGTGTGACTTCTGGGCATGGGGTTTCTTGACATACAAGGGATCATATTGTCTCATTTATGGGTGCCTTTGTAGAGGGTGTGTTTGCTCTTGAGTTACCAACTATTTGCATGCCACCTTTTTCCAAACACCTTTTTGTCATATTTCCAATCCTTGGTTTCATTTATAATTTGCAAATTTGAGGCTCCCCCTTTAATTGTTTCCAAGCTCTAGCATTATTTTTGGGACCGGGGCGAGCACTGAGTAAGTAGAGCTCAAGTTGGACCGACTTTTGATGGTCCTTATTTGTTATGTTTACTTTCTTTTCAACATTAGTTTATTATTCTTTTATAGCAGCTGGAATCACAAGAGATAAACAACTATGTCCTACTCTAATGGATTAGACAAAACCAATCTATTTATGAAAGATTAAAACAAGCATAGACAAATACATGTAAACACATATTAGAAGGAAATAGGCCAAGTATATTGATGAGAACTTTAAAGAGACACTTACAATATTCAGATGATGTTGCAACAACCTCCCCAAGTCCTCCTTGTCCAACCCTTGATCAAAACATCCACGATCAGATTAATAATGCTTTGTTGATAATTTCTCCTCCTTGTTCACCATGACAATGCTTCCATTTATAGGATTTGAGAGGCTCAACCACCTTGGTTATATTTGGGATTAGTTGAAGATATGAATCCATTAGTTGTGATATCTCCCTTAGATCCAGCCTAAGTGTTAGATACAAGCCAACGCAACTTGATCAATCCATAGCTGTCCTTAGAGAAAAAGGGCATTCCTTCCCAGATTTGCTCAACCAATTCGATGCTCACTTACAATGGGCAAAAAGTGCTACAACGCTCCCTGCTAGATAATCAAAGAGCACTAGCACTCCCTGTATATGAGCAGGGGAGCGTTGATTTTCCAAAAGTTGCCAATATGACTAATTCTCATAAGAAAACACTTTTTTTCGACTGTTAAATGATGGGGCTTCTTCTTCTAACATATTTTAGGGGTTGTATCAAGTGTTCTCATGGTGTCATTCATGATGCAACACTTACGTGATGAGAATGCAACACTTACGACACTTGTGACAAAAGTGTGACACTTACGACACTTACAACAATGAGAATGTGAAATTATCGAAGTGAGGAATTTTGATGTGTAACAGAATGCCCTCCAAAGTGTGAAGTCAGAAAATGAAAGTTGATGGCCGAAACACTTTGTAGATTCTTCGAAGCAAGGGTATGGAGACATGGAACCTGGTAGAAGCTGCAGACAACCATCAAACAATGTTAATATGTGTTCCATTCATGAGGCATGCATACCTATGCTTGGGCTATAAATGACTCAAAGCATGGTTGTCAATAAATACACTGCGGATCCATGATGATATTGACTAAGGGTATGGCCACTAAAGATACAATGTGGATGCATAATTCTATGACATGAACTGATCATAGCCACATAAAATACACAGTGGAGCTACGAGATGATAAAACATAGCCATAGACCAATACAACGTGGATCTATGTGACAACATAAGCATTAGCATGCTCAAATGATTTCCTTTGCAGCCTGGGTAAAACATAAATCAGAATGAATACTCAACCTAGGGTCTTCGTCCCAATCCTGATGTGGTACGAATCTAACCATGTGAATAGATGTTTTGATGCCTCATTGGGCACGAATTATAGATGCACTATCAAGATCGAGCATAAATTTAAGCAGAAAATGAGAGAGTTTGGATCTGCAAACCCATCACAGCCGAAGCAGGGCAAAGGCGGCCCCAACCAACATAGCAAGGGACCAAGTCGAGATGGCCACCCTCAAGACAACCAATCCAAGCCGCAACCCAAGAAGGCCAATGAGAAGACGAAGAAGGACACAAAAAAATGGTGTGAATACCATAAAATCCCTTGGCACAACACCGAAGAATGCCGCTCCAAGCAATCCCTTTGGTTGAACTAAAGGCTTCCGAGTCAGAGGCCTATTCTAATTCCAAATCAAATCCTGAAGGAGGGAAGTAGATTATCGATGCTGAACCCAGTGCCATTGTTGCTACCACCAAAGTCTGGCCAAGCGAACCAGAAGAACCAAAGGAAGGCGAATGCCTCTTTCACTCTCAGATGTGGGTAAAGGGGGCTCCGCTTCATTTCATTGTTGATAGCAGTAGTTAGAAGAACCTGATTTCAACAGAGGTCATCAAGTGGCTGGACCTACTAATGACACTGCACCCGCAACCCTACACCATCGGTTGGCTTTGCCAAGGAAGAGATCTTTGTGTCAACCAACAGTTTTATCTGCCCTACGACATCAAGCCTTTCAAAGATGAGGTACTGTGTGATATTGCTCCCCTTGAAGTTTGTGATGTTCTTTTTGGACAACCATATTTGTGGAAGCATCATGTTGTGCATGATTCTAGACCCCGCAGTGTTATTATTACTTTGGGTAGACAATTGTACAGGATACCAGAGGTGGTGCTGCCTACTGCTATTTCTTTAATCTCTTCTAAGCAATGTAGTAAGATCATCTCACAAACCAGGAATTTTGTCTTCTTTGTGATCCAGAGGGTCATCGCCACATCTGTGGCCTCTACACAGAGCCTCTCTTTGCAACAATACAGAGACATCTTCTCCTCACCTACAGGGGTACCGACACACTGCCAAGTCAAGCATCCAATTGATCTGAACCTCGACACACCTCTACCTAATGAACCAGTCCATCGTCGATTGCCGATGGAAAATGATGAAATCAGGCATCATATCCAAGAGATTCTTCAAAAGGGGCACATCAGACCCAACTCATCCCCTTGCAGAAGCCCGATTGTACTGATGCAGAAGAAGGACAAGACTTGGTGACTTTGCATTGATTACTGAGACTTAAACAAAATCACAGTCAGGAACCGATACCCCATTCCCAGGATTGATGAACTTCTTGACCAACTCAAGGGAGAAAAGTTATTCAACAAGATTGACCTAAAGTATGGCTACCACCAGGTTCCCATCGAACCAATTGATGTATGGAAGACAACCTTCAAATCTAAATAAGGTCACTTCGAATGGCTAGTCATGCCCTTTGGCTTAACAAATGCACCAACCACTTTCATGAGGTTGATGGATGATGTATTGAGACCCTTCACCAAGTCCTTTGTGGTGGTATATTTGGATGACATTATCATCTTCAGCAGAACGTGGGAGGAGCACATGCAGAATATTCAGTAGGTTTTGAGCACTTTGCGACAGAACAAGCTATATGCCAACTTGGAAAAATGCTCTTTTGGCATGAACAAGGTCTAATACTTGGGCTACATTGTTGATGAGCATGGGGTACATGTTGATCAAACTAAGATCCAAGTCATCCGTGACTATCCATCCCCTACCACACTGATCGAGCTTCAAAACTTCTTGGGACTAGCCAACTTCTACCGACGATTCTTGTTGGGATTCTCCCATATTGCATGGGCCCTTAGCCAGGTGACTAAGGGCAATGGCAGGGCCAAGTTAGTGTGGGAGAAGAAACAAAAATGAGAATTTGATGATCTGAAGGATCAATTGTGCTAAGCTCTAGTACTCTCCTTGCCTGATCTGCAACAACCGTTCGATATTAAGACTAATGCATCTGACTATGTTGTGTGCGCGGTTCTCACTTAGCACAGTCATCCAATGGCATACCATAGTGAGACACTCTCAGATACTGTCCGGAAATACCCCACCTATGACACGAAAATGTATTCCATTGTACAAGCCTATCGTCAATGGAAACATTACATTCTGGGAAAGGAGACGATCATACACACTGATCACAAGCCTTTTCAGTTCATACAAACATAAGGAAAATTGCAGAATGACCGCCATCAGAAGTGGTCCACCTAACTGCAGAAGTTCCATATCAACATCAAGTATAAGACATGTATCTCAAATCGTGTTGTTGACTGCCTCAGTTGACTTCTTGTGGCTGCACTCACCACTGTGCTCCATTCCTGTGGACATGAAGCATCTAAGTGGCCCCAACTTTATCAACAATATCCGGACTTCGCCACCACCTATCAGCTCTTGAGTACAGGAGCGACTGTCATCGATTTTCACATTCAGAATGGACTCTTATGTCACCTGGGCCATCTTTGTGTTCCTACAAGCATGCATGCAAAACCGATCTGGGAAGCCCACTACATTCGGATGGCAGGACATTTTGGCATGGAGAAAATTATGGCCGTTCTTCAAAAAAAAAATTACTGGCCAAAAATTCGACAGGACGTCAACAAGTATATCAGATCTTGCACTGCCTGTGCCATTGCCAAGTCAACCATCAAGAAGCAAGGCTTATACACCCCTCTTCCTACTTCCGAGAAGCCTTGGGAATCCATCTCAATGGATTACATGTCGGACCTTCCATCCACCAAGCAAGGAAATGACTGCGTATTTATGGTCGTTGATTAGTTTTAGAAGATGGCCATCCTCACAGCCTGTAAGAAGAATATCACATGGCGGATACTGCCAAGCTCTTCTTTGAATGAGTGTGAGTCCAATTTGGGATACCACAGACCATCATCTTTGATCGGGACAACAGGTTCCTCAACACATTTTGGTCGAGTCTCTGGTCACTGTTGGAAACCAAGCTCACAAAATCCACTGCTTTCCACCCCGAAACAGACGACCAAACATAGGTCGTCAATCAGATGATTGTGCACATTTTGCACATGTACAATTCTAAGCATCCACGTACATGGGATGAGAGTGTCCCCTATGATCAACACAGTTACAACATGGGATCTCCATAGCTCCACCGACCATAGCCCATTTCAGGTGGGTCTAGAATTCCAACCCTTGGGACCCATTGATGTTGCACTTCCTCTTGCCACTGTTGACGATTAAAAATGTCAATGAAGCCTCACTCACAAAGTGTTGCTAAAGCCTATTATTATAAAAGTTAAATAATACTAGTAGGTGGGCCCCCCTTGTATTTTGGAGATCAGATCTGTTCATATGTGATGTTGTGATGATGTTCGACATGGCTTACATGGTTAATGAGATCTTGTTTTATGGTTATGGTTTGAGGCTTATGAAGTATTGGTTCTTTGTGTTACTACGACCTATGCTATTCATTGACACCACTGCTATCTATTCTTGGAAGACCTGCATAAATGACATGTTAGTAACATATACAAGCAATTGAAAAGAAATGAAAACAATGCAACAAATGCAAGGGCAAGAATTTGAGCTATGCTATAATACATGCATGAAGGATTAAATTTATTATGGTTAAATCCTAGCTAGCAAGTGATGGTTATACAATTTAATTAAGTTATATTGGTAATATGAATATGGTATGTTTGGGTGGATAGGATGTTGGTGGCGCATTCGACAAGGTTATAGACGTTAATAGCTATGTGATTTTGTTTGAGTTACATAGTTGATATGCATGGTGATTATTTTATGGCATGAGTTGATATGGATCACGCTGTTGGTTTTAATGGTTGATGGTTTTGATACATAGTCTAATTAATTGAGTTAATGGATTATTGGTTGGCCGGTACTAATGACTTAATTGACTGAGGGTGGAGGCGACGTGCATTTACTGCACATCACCTTTACTCCTTCCGTTGGCCGCCACCCTAGTCGAGTTGTTGTTCGACATTGTTGCTGAGGTTATGCTCTGATTTCTTAGCAGAGAGGAACCGCCTGACCAACTCACGTTTTAATGTGTTCGATTACAGGTATGTCTTTTTTCAGACATTCATGAGTCTCCTCTGGTTATGAAATGATTAATGGCTCGGGTGTATTGGTTTGTGTTTTCCTTAAGTATTGCAACTGTGTAAAATTGTGATCTTGGAATGAAGCGTTGATGGTTCTTTCTGCAATAATCTTGAATTCATAGAATTTATTGGTCATCCTGGGTGTTATCAGCCATAAGGGCTCTCTATTATCTTTGTTGGTTCAGTTGGAGGGTTTTTGTTTGGTCTTGGGTGGATAGTTATCCTCACGCATTCGTCATTATATCCAGTCTTTGGCTTTTGTGGGTTTAATGGTTGGAGGCACTCTGTGTCACTGGGTTTGTTCACTTGAGCATTTGTTTGTTTCCACCACTAAAAGGTTACACAGTGGATTATTTTGTTAAGTTCTCGGCCCTGTCTTCACTTCAACGTTGTGGTTGTTTGACTGGAGAACCATGAGGGTTATACCCTGCGTGTGTTAAGTATCGTTACTGGCCGATTTGTAGTCTCGCTCCTTTGTTAAAGCCCCCTGTCATGGGATTTGTTATCTGTCCACGAATGATTCATGGTTCTCTCTATGTATGCACCGTTGGCCTCAGAGTTTTCACCATTACAAGGAGTTGGCTCTGTTCTCCCTGTGTTGGCTACAAAACAAACCCTTAGCCCTCCAGTTTGAAGTTTTATAGAGAAGATTGTCGGGCCTGTCAAGTTTAGTATGGGTTATTGTGGTTGGAATATATTATTGATTAATTTGAATACATGCTCACCCATTTGGTCATGTGACAGTCGTGTTGATTTGGCATCTAGTCACTGCCTCTATTATAAAAATGGTAAACCCTGCATTGTTAATTGCACAACTTAAAATACACAGTCACTCTCCTTATGTTTAATAACTCAGTACTATTTAATTAAGAGGGTCGCAGTCCTGTTTCGAGTTGATGTGTGGGTATGTGTGGTTGTCGCAGACTGTTAGGTCGATTGATTGTTACGACAGTGATGAATTGGTTGGTTGATACAAAGTCATTGTCCCTTTGCACTAATATTATTTGGATGTTTAACTTGGCATTGGTTATAATTGATAATTGATTCTCGCGCGCATTGCATTGCGTGTGCGACACTTCCACACCACAAATATTTGGTCATTGTAACTATGAGTTCTTTTGGGGCCAAATGGTTATTGCAACCGGGATGACTATAGAAATTTCATCCACTATGTGCGTTATGATTATCCGATTGCATGAGCTCGAGTTTTTACACAGCATGGTTGGTTGCAGTTTGGTTAAATTGAAGCATTATTGTATTAGGTTGATAGCTCGACATGAGGGTTTGAGTTAATAACTGTGACTGTGTGTTTAGAATTTTAAAACGGGAATGTCGCATCATGGTGTCTTGGGTGGCTTCTCACTGTGTATAATATGGATAATTTCATGTTCCACACTCAGGGATACTCACAGAGTTTTAAGCATGTTTTTGTTGCAATCTGATCATTTGTTGAGACATGCATGTTGTTGATACCTTGTCGTGTTGGATGGATCACCCAACTTTTTAGAGTCACATTGAATTGGGCTTGTTAAGTGACAAAATTACACTTTCATGATTGAATTATTCTGTGCATAGCTTGCGTTGGAATGGTGACTGTTGTCTGTCTGTTTAAATGTCAATTCGGGTTTTGCAATTTAATTTGGATTATTGGGTTTACTGCCCCTCTATATGTTTCACGAATATCATTGCATTTTAAAGGACAGGCCCGATTGCAGTGATAGTGTGACTTCATTGTTAATTTTGGAAACATGACTTTCAAGTGTATTTGTTGATTGAAGTAATGTGTGGATAGTGGTTGATTCTAATGGTTAACAGAGTGGAGATGATTACTATTTGAAAATTGTTATAAGTTGCAAGTGTATAAATGGAAGGAATATAACTCCTTTACAGATTGTGTGGAATGCATACTGTCTTGTGATGGCATTGTGTTGGACATTTGATTATGAACAGTGAACTAGTTAAACACACAGTAATTGTTATTTGGTCACAATGATTGTTGGTTAGTGCATCTCCTTTCACAAAATGTTTTATGGATCACTTAATTAATTTTATGAACAATAATCACTCTTTTTCCCTTCCATTATTTCATTTTCCGCTAATTACAAATCCCATCGCCTTCTCGTATTCATTTTTCACTCCATGTTCTAAGATTGATTACAGTCAAGAGAATTTTGGTGTTAAAGTGGCAGTGTCTTGTTTGGATTATAGTGATGTTTTATTGGTTTTCTTTACAGTTGATTGTTGTTGTCATTGAGTAGTAACCATGTTTTTTTCCCCCTCATTATATCATGTTTCTCTCAATACAAACCCCTCGCATATCCCATAACCCTTTTCACCCCCTGCTCATTGATAAACAGTAAAATAATTTGTATGGATTGGATTGCATGAGTTTGATACATTGTTGAGCCAAATCTTTCATATTTTTAAGAGTTGTCATGTATGGTTATTTAAAAGACTATTTGCTAATCAATCATGCATACAGGAATGAGTTTTTTTAATCCAGGTAGCCATCGCCGAGGAAACAGAGGTAGAGGTAATTGGAACTGAGGCCCAAGAAGGCCAAGGTTCTCCATACATTTTGATGTTGATTCACAAGAGCTTGGCCAATTGTTTCAGGTTAGATTCTTCAATTGGATTGGGCAAGGAGTAGTCCAACCTAGGCCTGAAAGGCCTCCTTTCCAAGTTTCGCAAGCCCATGGTATCCCTATGCCCCTTCATGTCTCTTTGCAACTCGTGGTTCCTAAAAATGATGGATGGCAAGAGATTGTCCACCTGAAAGTCTCCCAACATCGTGGATGTCCCAATTTGTCCTTGCCTGCTCCTCCACCTAACAACTAGATTGTCCAAGAGGCTCCCCACTCACCAGTGAAATCCTCCCATGCTAGCAAGAGATTGAAAACTGAGGCCCACCATGCCCTTGACAAAGGAAAAGCCACTGCTGCCCCTTCCTCACCCTCCAATGGCTCTGACAAAT
>ML850771.1:0-14823 GCA_009831015.1 Picea engelmannii
AAAAACTTACACATACATATGGTGTCTCTTGTGTTCATTATGGTTATGGATTGATTGTTCTTTATTATTGATGGATTTCATTGGTGAATGGTTGCATACAATCTTACAATGATGATGTGTAAAATTATGTTTTGAAATAATTTCTAACTTGAAGTGAGAAAAGTTGTAAAAGTCCACACACTAATTCACCCACCCTCTTAGTGTGGCTGGTGTGTCCAACACCTATGACAATCACAGTCATGGAATACCAATATGTGTACACATTATTACCTAATTTGATAGTTATGATTTAGCACATTGATTCAAACCTACTTCACCTAGCGCAGAGAAGCATGTATTAGTTTTGGAAATGGTATGGGTTTTAGAAGCATCACTTTCAAAATTTCTTTAAAAGGGGGTGCAAGGTACAACATATCTACATATTAATGTACGAGTAGGAAGATAATCTTTATATATGTAGTGCACATGTAGATGCATGGGTAGGAACTCACAATTTTTCATTTTTTGAACTGCTCTTTATTTATTGTTTTATTGATTATTACTTTTGTTTTTTCGTTTATATGCCATGGAGCCAACACATCTAATTTTTTTTAGGAGCAGAAATGGCATTTTCAAACTTGAATCTGCCAAGAAACGTCTAGGAAATGTTTCCAAATGTTTCCATGTAGGAAACTTCTAGGAAACATTTCCCAGAAGTTCCCTAAGAGTTTCCATAGGCTTCCATACCAGAAACAACTGATCTGGTGTTTTTAAAAAGATGTCGGGACAATAGGATTATTCCTTGCTTCACTGAAATTAACCATCAATCGTGACGATGGTTTAAAACTAAGAGAATTTTGGAAACCTGTTGTGCAGCTCATTAAGAATAACATGGCCTCCTCTTTCAAGGATTAAGCTGACCTATTGATTTTTAATTAATAGGCTGACTTACTTCTTTAATAAATGGATTATATGTCTGTCTAATACTAATACCTAAAATCTATTTATTAGGGAAAACCGTGAAGCTTTCTAAGCCTCTCCTGATGATGGACTTGCTTTAGTGTTTGAAAACATTTGGGAATGAAACTCACCATCATAGATTCCTCCCTATGATAATTCACAACTATGGAAAAAATGAATAATGAAATGAAGCCCGAGTCAAAAGTTTAAGTTACACAGATTCAAACAAACCGTAAAATATCAAAAATGGCTCTGAACATCTTCCATTTAGTGAAATGCATGCTTTATTGTTTTGACTTTGGAGAAATGACCTTAACACCACCCATAAATGGTTGCAATACTTCTGGAATAATTATTGACCCATCTTCCTGCTGAAAGTTTTCAAATATGGATATGATCATTCTAGGCACAACATTTATCCCATGGAAGAGGTAGAAGAAGAATTGTTAGAGATTAAAAAGAAAGTTGATTGGGGTTTTGTTAATTACCAATATGACCATAGTGATTTAGACTATAGCTATATTTATGAGTACACTAAATAATTACTTGAAAAGAATCAAAAGCATATCTTGGAAATAAAGGAAATGCTCAAAGACAATGAAAAGGTCATATCTGAGCAAGATATTCAATTAAAAGAAAATGAAGAAGAGATCGAGAGATTGAATAATGAAATCAGTTAAGCAAATGAAAATAAGTAGGAAGATGATGAGCTTAGCAAAAGCCTTGAAAATATAGAAGAAATAAGAGAAACCAATGTTAATCTGAAGACCCAACTTGAACAAGCCAAAAGAAGAGAGGAGGTAGTGAAGAACCAGTTGAACGAACGGGAAGAGTCATGTCATAAGCTGGAAGCAGAAGTTGTGCATATTAGAAACAAAGTTGAGAAGTCAAACACCTATGTCAAGTTCACGAACAACTCTACAATCCTGGATGAGATCTTGGATAGTCAAGGATCACCAAATGATAAATCTGGTCTTAGATACAACAAGCAAGAAGCTACTCCTATGAAGCTTGATGAAGGTCCTTCATTTGTAAAGAGGGAAAGCAGGTTTAATGCGGGACTTTCATGTTCAAAGAGGGAAAGAAACACTACAATATTCAGAAGATCAGATCAAGGAAGACATCAAGAAGCTACTCCTATGAAGCTTGATGCAGGTCCTTCATTTGTGAAAGAAAGTATGATGTAGGTCCTTCATGTTCAAAGAGTGAAAGAAACACTACAATCTTCATAAGATCAAATCAACAAAGACATCAAGAAGCTACTCCTGCACCTCAAAGCAAGTTTAGAAGAGAGACACCTTCAAGGATGAGTCAAAGGGGCATGCATGAAAGTGTTTTTAATGGTCATTGTTTTTCTTGTAATGAATACGGTCATAGAGCCTTGGATTGTAGGCATCATGGAAGAAAATATGTTGGTAGATTCAACAACAATGTAAGATGTTGGAAATGCAATCGTGTTGGAAATATTGTTGCACACTGTCACACTGTGAGATGCTACAATTGTGGTGGATTTGGCCACAAAGCCCAGGACTATTGGAACTCAAGGAGACAGTCAATGAGAAATTCTTCATGCAATACGACAAGAAGAGTAAATGAAACATGGAAGAAAAATGAAGTTGCAATAATAGAATATCAGAGAACAAAGGCTGAGAAACCAGGACACTCACATATGTGGATAGCAAAGACTAAATAGGTGAACATGAGTAAAGTTAATTGTTGCACAAATAATTGTCATCATGCAGCAAGCATAGTATAAAGTATCTCAAATGAATTTAGAACATTGTATAGTAGAGAAGCATCATGGATAGAGATGGATACATCTGGTCAGAGATCAATGAGAAGCAATGGATAGTTTCAAGGATCATTTGTACAGTGTTCCAATAGAGCAGCAATATCCGTAGCGGCAATACTATGTTGTATACAATGATGTACATGGCATTTTGTAAAGGTGACATGAGGAGATTAGTCAAAGGAAGAGAGAGCATATGGACAGGGGGAGTCATATAATTCATGCAAATCATGATTGCAGGGGGAGTTACCCAAGGTTCGGCAGATTGGTCAACAACATGTAGACAGATAGAGGTTGATCATAAGGGGAGCAACCCTTTGTCATTGATGTCCAAGGGCGAGAGAAGTAGTAAAACACAGTTAAGCAGAAAACAAATTTTCTATGAGATAGAAAAGAATATCATTGATAGGGGAATGAAAGATATGAACTTATTTTGTTTTACAAATATGTTTCCCTCAATGACAAAGAGGGAGATTTTTTCCATTATTGACTTTGTGTTGTCATTGATGGCAACATGATTCAAACAAGTACAGTAATGAAAGAAAAGGAAGATCACCCTCTGGCAGAAGTAAGTCGTGATCACTGTTGATCACGATAGGATCAATAGTGATCCTATGATTCAAAAGCTCAGAAGAGATGACACATTTGAAATAACACAAAATCCAGATCCTACACAAAAGAATCCTTTGTGAAGGATTGAGCAAGAATCTTGTTCATTGAGATAGTTTTCAACAGTAATCGCAACCATCAAATCAGTTAGAGCCATTGATCAAAGCCAAGTGGAAGGATAGCATAAGTTTCGGGACATTGGAGATAAGGCAGAGGAAAATGAAGTTAAGAAATCTCTCCAGACGTTAGATCAAGGAGAAACATCGGATGAATTCTTGACCATCCGATCAAGTTTAGTGGAAGGATAGTGTAAACCACAAATATCCTGAAGTCTCGGATTAACCGAACTACCATCAACCGTTGATCTGGAGTGGAGATATTGGATTCGTTAGATCGGAGTAAAGGAAAGGAGACGGTCAACTTCGGCGCTGACCACTTCAGTGAAAATGAGTTCGAATTGAACCAGAATTCCCTGTTAGAGCAAGATTTTTCTCACCCTATGCAACCTTGCAGAGAGGGCCTTATTCCATTTCCCCACGTAGACTTAATTTCCTTGATTGATAAATTCAGAGAGAAAAATAAATAATTTTCCACTTGTATGCACCTTGAAAGCTATAACGCAAGTTCCGACTCGTCCCTTCAGTTGCATTTTGAAGGCTATAAAGAAGCCAAGTCTGAGCTATGGAAAAGAGAGAGAATTCAACTTTGAGAGAAAAGTTACTCTTGAGAAATTATTACTTCATTATTGAGTCTGCATCCCTTTGTCCTTTAAGTCTGAACACAGTCTTCAGCCCCCAAGATCTTCCCTTATTGATGGAGAACCACTTTGTCTCCCTTATATGAGCTTGCCTTTGGTGGAGGATTGAAGTGGTGGAGGCCCAATTGGAAGGAACTCAGTTTCTTAGTTCTGAACCGTGCCGACACGGAAGTCTGTAATGTTTTCACTTTTGTTGATCATTTATCAATAGAAATACTCCTTCCCCGTCCAATTGATATCTTGCAAATATATGTGTTATGATCCATGGGCATGTTTGTTTTGTATATTAATGGATTATGTTATCTAATGTGCTAACCTGTTATTTCACCACTATATGCTTGCTCTGCTTGTTTGTTGAGAACTTGTTGCAGGAATAAAGCTTTGGGTCAAATTACTCAACGGTGGACATCATCAAACGTTTGGACGAGGTAGGCCTCTTTATTACTTCTCTTGCATATTAGTTTATATAGCATATGCTGGAATTCAGTCGATTCTACAATCATACCTGTCTATTATGGTTCACCCTAGCCATAGAGAGATTTTCCTCGTAATAGAATTGGTGACCATACTAGGGATGAATCTTCTTTCTTAGGGTTTGAAGTATTTCTCCTTAGATTTCTCTCGTTTCTATTGTGGTTATTGTCGTATCATCGCTTGACAGCTCATTTTCACTATGGGTCTGAGTTTTAAGCTTTTATCCCTTGCCTGGCCTTGTTTCAAAGTATATATGCGTATTTTAGCTTGACAATCACGTATACACGCAGGTTGTCTCACTGCAAGTTGTGTATATATGCTATGTTTGCTCAAAAAATTGCACTCCTTGCTTGTTTTCTTGGTGTGGTGTTTGTTGGGTGGGACTTGATGCTTTTTGAGCCTTCTTAGGTCTCTATAGTGCCTGTTGAGTACCTGTGGGATGACAAGAAACCCTCTTTTGGTTGAATTTTTAGGCGAAGTTTTTCTCTTCATCTTTTCATTTTTATTGTCCTTGTACATTGGGCTGGGTGTTTCATTGCTTGATATCCTACTTGAGTTATCTCTCTTTTATACAAAGTAGGGCTATATATCAAGTTACTTTTCAGTCCATGCATTTTTAGTTTTAATATATTGAAAATACAAAAAAAATAGGCATTTTGCATTGCTTGGCATTTTTTGTCTTTTGAGTTTTTATCATTAGCTTAGTGCATACAGTGAAAGATTGGATTTTTACTTATGAATTGCAGAGTTGAATTCGAAAATTGCATCTTTTTTTAGGAGCATATCATACATTAAAATTTAAAGATAGAGTTTGCATTATTTTCATATTTTACTTTCTTGTAGAGTCATAACACCATGAGTTTCATCACCGTACATTTTTGAGTAATCACGGCCATAAAATCAATGCTATAATTTTAAATTTATTAATAACTATTTTATTTTCTAGGGTGCACAAACTAGCCTAGGATTTAGTGCCTTGGAATAGGATTTTGTGAGTAAACTTTTCCAAGGAAATTAAATAAACATATGTGTTTGAGAAAGGGAGTTGAGAAGTCCATTGTATAATTGGTAAGATCAGGAGGCTCCTCTCACACCGGAGTTAATCACGAGGTCGCGCGAACTTGGTTGAAGGGATATCCCTCGGATACTCACCTAGCGTCAGAGATATTTCTGTGGATTTATTCGTATTTAGGGATCTTGCCAGTGCACATACCTCCATGAGAGGCAGTGATTTCAAGGTTTCGGGTTTGCTACCCTGCCCATACATTGATCCAGAATTACGATTGCTTGCATGTGCATCAATTATACAGTGGTTTATTAGTTGCTTGACTTAGGTATCTCATAGGTTACTTGTAGGGGTTATTTTGTTAGTACCCTAGGTCAGATAGGGGTCGGACATCATACAGCCTTTATGGAGGAGTACCTCTCCGGGGGGACCTGACCGACTAGTTGTTAAGCCCACGAGGGCCCCTATAACTTATTATGTTACCTCTGATCTTTAGCGGGGACTCTCAGGTCCCTCTTGGACGAGACATACCTTCTTTAGGGAGGGAGGCCACTCAGCGACTTTAACTTGTTTGCATGCATATTGGTCGTTTGAATTTTGGGATACTCTTTGCTTACTAGTTGGCCTTAGGATATATATATTTTTTTTATCTTTAGATTCCTAAGTCATCGTGGAGTCGGACCATCCACCTCGTCATTTCCGTCACTTGTTACAGTTACCACCGGATTTTGTGTCCTTGCCTTCTAAAAGTCGTAGAGTCATTATACGTGGTACACACACATCCACCGTTCAGACTTGTGATTCTACAAGGATGAGTACTTAACCTAGTCTTCATAATTCTGAGAGCCCTTCGACTCCCATACCCACTATAGTTAATGGCACACCTTTGACTCCTGCAACCTCTATGGTCATGGTGTCGGAGGCACCTATCATTACTATGGCCCAACCTATAGTTAATGCTCATGCTACCGCCTCGAACCCCTTTGGGTCTCTTGTCCACTCACCGGGCTTCAATGTTCAGTCCATCCCTATGGCTTCTAGTCCATTTTCTTATGGTATGCCTAACTTCACCTCGTAGTTTTCAAACTCCATCCCAGCTGCTGACCCTAATGCTAGTGCTGGACTTGGGGGCAGTACACCTCCCTACACTCCGTTTTCATTTGGTGGATCTCAAATCCCTCAAATGACTCCTAATATGGGAGGTATGTCTGCTTTTAATCCTGGGTCCAATCCTCCTACTTATGGGTGGAATAGTCAACCTGGCGGACAAGCTTCAGCTCAAGTTTTGTCCTACAATCCTACCTCCTCGATGCAGATTCCAGGCAATACATTTGGCATGACGAATCCACCTCTATCCTCCGGTTTCCAACCTGAGGGAGGTCAGTTTCATGCTTTGGACAACCCCCAACCTGGATCTAATCTGGTTGGGGGAAATTTCTATAACCTTCAACAGAACATTCCAGCTGGAATGATGCCCAACCAACCTTATATGAATCAGCCCGGAGGAGGGCCTTATAATTTCGGACAAGGCCATGGTGTTTACCAGAACCCTGGATGGCCTCTGAATCAGCAAGAGCAATCTTTCTCGGGAGGTTGGGGCCAGATGTCACAACCTCGTCTCCCTTTTCTGGCCACGCTTAATCTGTCATATTTGTCTAAGTTAATGAATGACCCTGTGGGTCACAATCCTACATGGCCCCCGGTCCCCACCAAACTTCCTTCAGACATCCCAAAGTTCGAGGGTAAGAATGGAGAGGATGATGGTGATCATGTCACTACCTTTCACCTTTGGTGCTCATCAAACTCCCTTAATGATGATTCTATTCGTTTGAGATTGTTTCAACGCACCCTTATCGGAGTTGTTGCGAAATGGTATATTGAGCTACCGAGGGGGGCATATGGTACTTTTAATCAGTTGGTGATGGTATTTCTTAACCAATTCCAGTTTCCCATTCGTTATGATGTTGGATTAGAATTGTTATCTACTTTACGCCAGGATACCGCCACTCATATCTCGGACCATATCCAGGAGTGGCGTAGCCGGAAGAGGTTGATTAAGACCCCTATACCCTCGGCCTTTCTTTTAGAATGGTTTCTTAAGTCTTTTCACCCTCCTATCTTGAAGGACGTTGCTACTTCTGGGGTTACCATTGAAGAAGAAGCAATCTTTAGAGCCCAGCAGCTAGATTTGATATATGCTCAGTCTGGGATGTTATACCATCTTCTTCCTGAAGCACCGCGGTCTACTTACGACCCTAGGAAAAATTCCAGACCTCATGCTAATGGCATTGTAGGTTCTGCCAATGTAAAGTCCGTAGACTCGGTGACAAACCAATTGAAAGAGTTGTGTTTAAGCCAGTCTACAGGAGGACCAGCCTCATCTGTGTCTTCCAATCCCACTCAGTCGGTGGATGTACACTCCATGCAATCGTTGGCCAAGCCGAATGGTTACCAACAACCAGGAGGGAATAAGAAGAAAGGATGTAATAATCGTAAGGATGGGAAAAATGGTAATAAACTCATGGACAATCATAATAATGAGAAGACGGGTAGTAATGTTGGAGAGGGAAAACGAGAAAAACGTAAGGTGAAGTTTCCCTGCAATATTTGCACAGATGATCACCTTACCCATTTGTGCCCCAAACTTGCAGAAGCTGCAAGGCTTTTAGTTCAATCGCTCATCATGCTGACGAATCCATTCCCACATAATTAGCACTTAGCCTCGAGCTCCTCAAACGTCGGAAATGCGGCTGGTGGAGGTCAAAACCAGCAGTCACAAGATGGCAACCGTTTATGTATCAATATGGTCAATGCGAAAATAGATGTAGCCACTCAATCTCGAGACTATAGTTCTAAACAAAATAATTATGGTCTAGAATATCCTCCTCCTCCGGAGACGACTTTACAAATTGAGAAATTGGAGCCACCGCCTCGTATTCCGAAAGGAGTAATTAAGCGCTCTACCCATAATCCAAATTCTAGAGCTGCCCAGAACTACTCTATTGTTGAGGACATGGGCCAAACCCCTTGTGCGATGTCGACTTTGGAGGTACTCCAGAGGTGTCCTTCACAAAGGAATGCCTTACTCTCTTCTCTAGGAGCTCTAGAACCCAGTGGCTCAAAGGTTATTAAGTTTGACATCACAGAGGTTAAACCTCACTTGCCTTACCATGTGGCTTTCCAAATCCATGTGGAGTATTCAAAGTATACCATCAAACATGCGGTTCTTGATGAAGGCGCTGCTATGTGTGTGATGTCCCTGGCCTATTGGAAAGATCTCAGTTCTTCGACCCTTTCCAAGTCCTCGAACATGTTGATTGTTTTTTACGATCATTCCTTCCTCCCTCACGGTATTCTCCTCGCCTTTCCAGTCCAATTAGGTGGGAAGACGGTAGAGGTGGAAGTAGAGCTAGTTGATGCGCCTCTTTATTACAACTTGTTACTAGTTCGCAATTGGACTTATGCTATGATTGTCGTCGTATCATTTGTCTTTTGTATTCTTTTTTTTCCTCGCGAGGGGAATATCGTGACGATCAATCAGTTATCTTTTGTGTGTTCTAGTCCTAATGCATCTCTTGGACAGTCAATCCCTGTGATCGACAATTCTCAACTGGCAACTAAGAATATCAGTGTCGAAATGTATTCTTTCCTTATGGGTACTTTCGAATTCTCGGCACCGAACCATAAAGTTTATGCCATGTCCGGTAGGCCCTTCTCGACTGGGAGGTCCATTCCTTTCTGCACGTATTACTTTGATGATTTGTGGACCCTACCTTCCCCGACTTTGTCTTGTGAAAGACAATCACACGCTGGGATGGCCATGCCTCTATCGGTAGCAGAGATTATGTATCAAGTTGTTCTCGACTCTTCCGTCGATCCCGATCTTGTTCCCTCGTCGACGGATGAGGAGGATCTCGTGTCTAGGCCCATGTGGGCCACCTCGTTGTCTTGTTCACATGATTGCCTCGATTGAACTTTTCCTTCGGACGAAGCCATCATCGAAGCCATGAATGGTTTTGACAAACCTTGGGATGATATGCATCACCGCTCCTATTTTCTCCCAGAGCTTGAAAGAATCGAACAAGACAGCTTTTGATCTACTTTGAGTGAGATAGTCGGCCACGTTGTAGTTCCACTTGATACGCACAGCATTTATGTCGAAGGAAACATGGCGAGTATTTCTCCTATCATCGAGATCGACATCTCTCGTACCCCTGGCAAGGTTGAAAATGTAAATATCGGTGTGGATTGTTCGCCAGAAGAAATCTTGATCTACACCAAGCTCTTCAAGGAATTCTAAGACATATTCGTTTGGTCCTATGAAGAGATGTCAAGGATCGACCCTCGTATTGTCGAACATGAGATTAAAACTTATCTGGATGCTAAACCTGTTCGGCAACGTCTTAGAGTTGTCAACCCTCGAAAGGCCCCTACTATTAAGGCAGAGGTGGAGAAGTTACTTAACGCTGGCTTCATCTACTCAGTTCCCTTGACCGAATGGGTATCCAACCACGTTCCTGTAGATAAGAAGCAAGGAACCATCCGTGTATGTATGGATTTTTGTGACCTGAACAAGGCCTGTCCAAAAGACAACTTTCTCACACCTTTCATCGATCAGATTGTCAACGAGTGTGCGGGAAGCGAAGTATTTTCTTTTATGGACAGATTTTCAGGATATAATCAAATTCAAATCAAACCCGAGGATCAACACAAGATAGCATTCATTTGTCATTGGGATACCTTTTCATACCGAAAGATTCCTTTCAGCCTTAAAAACATCGAAGCAACCTTTCAACATGCCCTGACTTTCTCTTTTCATGATCTTAAGCACTTAGTCAAAGTTTACCTTGATGATCTTGCTACTCACTCTCGTAAGAGTGCGGATCACGTTATTCACCTTCGTCTTGTTTTTGAAAGATGTCGTTATTATAGAATCTGGTTGAACCCTCACAAATGCATCTTTTGCGTGAAGTCTGGTCGTCTTTTAGGCTTTCTAGTTTCTAAGACTAGGATCATGGTAGATCCGCTTAAGGTTGAGGCAATACTTCGGTTGCCTCTCCCGCGCACGATTAGACAACTTCAAGGTTTACAAGGGAAAGATAACTTTCTTCGTAGGTTTATAGTGAACTATGCCACTATCACTAAAGGTTTCATGCGTCTTTTGAAGAAGGACACCCATTTTATCTAGGATGAGAAAGCCCAGAAGTCCTTCGATGCTTTGAAGAAAGCTTTGGTGTCGGCACCTCTATTGAAGCCTCCCGACTATAGTAGAGATTACTTGCTTTATATCGTCGCATTCAAGGATACGATTGGTATGGTTCTAGTTCAGGAGGATGATGAGCTCCATGAGCACGTCATCTACTATCTTAGTCGAACTTTACTCGGTCCTGAACTTAATTATACTGATGTTGAAAAGCTAGCTTTGGTTGTCGTTCATGCAGTCCAGCGTCTACATCATTATATATTACTTTGTAAGACTACGGTGGTTGTTGACGCCAATCCATTTCAATACGTCCTTACTCGACGTATCATAGGGGAGAAATACAATAAATGGATTGTCATTTTACAGGAGTTTGATCTCGATTTCGATTCCGCGAAATCCAAGAAATACCTAGTCTTTGCGGAGCTAATATCCTATTTTCCACGATTAGATGAGGATGTTATCCATGTTGATTCGTCTGACCCCTGGTATGGAGACATCGTGCTCTATCTTCATACCTTGAAGTTCCCTCAGCATATCTCACGAGATGAC
Source organism: Picea engelmannii (assembly GCA_009831015.1). Classification (NCBI taxonomy): domain Eukaryota; kingdom Viridiplantae; phylum Streptophyta; class Pinopsida; order Pinales; family Pinaceae; genus Picea; species Picea engelmannii. The sequence goes on from ML850771.1 coordinate 11,327, forward strand.
CGACGACATATAAGGTACCAAGCTAAGAAATATATTATTGTCGGTGACACTTTGTATCGCCGAGGAATAGACGATATCTTGCGTCGTTGTTTAACTCACGGAGAAGATGAGTCTGTTCTGAACGATTGCCATAGTGGGGCTTGTGGTGGTCATCTATCCGGGCTTGCAACAACCCAAAAAAAATTGCAAGTAGGTTATTTATGGCCTACTATCTTTAAGGATTGTATTGAAGTAGTTAAGAAGTGTCACCCCTGCCAGGTGTTCACTCGGAAAATGTGCTCGCATCTGGTCCCTCTTCATCCAGTCATTATCGTCGATCCCTTCACCAAGTGGGGGGTGGACTTCGTCGATTGCAACCCAACTTCGGCTTGGGGGCATCAGCACATTATCATGGTCATCGACTACTTTACTAAGTGGTTTGAGGCCATGCCTATAGTTAAATCCAATGGGAAGACTGCAACCTTCTTCGTATTCAATCAAATTATCGCTCGGTTCGATATCCCGAGTGAGATTGTCACTAGCCATAGCAGTCACTTTCAGAATGAGATGATGGAAGAACTAGCAACTAAGATGGGGTTTAAACATGGTCATTCTTCTCCTTATTATCCCCGAGCAAATGGGCAAGTAGAGGCCATCAACAAGTCTCTCAAGACAATTTTGAAAAAAACTGTCAGTCAAAGTAAATCTGTCTGGCACATCATGCTATACCTTGCACTCTGGGCATATCGAACCTTGGTCAAGACTGCCACCGGATTTTCCCCTTTCCAGTTAGTACATGGTGTGGAGTCGATATTACCCATTGAATGTGAAATCCCTTCTCTTAAGTTGGCAATCACACTCCTACCTAACAATTCTGATCTCGAGCGACGCCTTGTATACCTAGAGAGTCTTGATGAGCAGCGTCGAGATGCATCTACGGCTATCGAGGCGAACAAATGACGTGTTTAGGTATCATCACTATATGTTTTCTCTGCTTGTTTGTTGAGAACTTGTTGCAGGTATAAAGCTTTGGGTCGAAGTACTCAACGGTGGACATCATCAAACGTTTGGACGAGGTAGTTCTCTTTCTTACTTCTCTTGCACATTAATTTATATAGAATATGTTGGAATTGATTCAATTTCTACAATCATACCTGTTTGTTGTGATTCACCCTAGCCATAGAGAGATTTTCCTCGTAACATTCTCGAAGCTCGAATTCACGAAGAAACGCCAGACGTGTGATCTAAGGAACACTTCGGGAAATATCTCGACCATTGGATCAAGCAAAGTGGAAGGATAGGATAAGCAAGTCCAAAGGCCCGAGATCCCAAATAGACGAATTCTCGACAACCGTTGGATCGTGTTAAAGTTTTTTTAGTTAAAGAAGGATCGTTAGATGAAGCCAAGTTACTCAAGGTTTATTCTTCGTTGGAATCTCACTCCGGGAGAATTGGTAAATGAGCAAAAGAGAATAACCCAAAGTCTCAAAGGCCGAAATGAATCTGGACCATTGATCTAGAACTAATCACAGTCATTGGATCAAGGATTCAAATGAACCTACGACCATTAGATCCAGGAGGACATGTCACACATCAGGAGATCCACGTCAGTAAAACCACATCAACAAGGACACTTGGCGCAATCAGATGATGACAAGTGTCAAGGTCCAGTTGGCATTTTAGGTATGCGTAAGTCACAAATCTAAGTGACACGTGGTAGCCACTCTACTAGTGCCACATCAGCAGTGACATCAGCAAGTCATGTCACTCTGGGAGTATGCCCTTCGGAGATATCCAGTTCCTCCTAACAAGAACTACCCAAAGTGTTGAAGGGCGAAGTCATGAACTAACGTTGGTCATTGATATAAGATCCTTCGGGTTCTCACATGACCGTTAGATCAAACGTAGTGGAAAGATGGCGTAAGCACTTCCATGTTGACCACTTTGGCGCTGACCAACTCCGGTGAAAATTGGAGCATCAATTACCTAGACCTCTGAAGCCCCAGAGTCGCGAAGTCCCGAAATAAATAATGGTCGTCCATGTCAACCTTTGATTAAGTCATAGTCATTGGATTAAGCAGTGGAAGGATAAGTAAGGATTGAAGCTAGACCGTTGATTTGGTTCTGGGAATCACGCCAACCATCAAATCAACCCTTGTGAGAGGTAACCACTTCAGGAAGTTGAAACTATGGAAGATTGGATGATTGTAAGAGAGAAATCGTCCGAAGGTCGAAGTTGTAAGTTTTAAACTTGTGAAGTAAAGCAATGCATATAGATTCTTAAGAAAAACAAAATTTAATCAATGGCTCATACACAGAGTACACAGATTTTATACCGGAAACCCTCAACCGGGAAAACCTTTCTTATATTCATTATTCGAATTTCACCATTCACCATACAATATATACAATGTTTTTAGGTATTCTGTAGATACCAAAACCCTAATCCCTTAATCCGGGATAAATTTAGTAAACCATTAAAAATAGCAAAAACCGTCCATGCGCCTACACACACACATGCAAAGAATATAACACATACCCAACATTCTCCCACTTGTTGTTTTCTTTGCATCCAGGGGTCCAAGGGATTATATAGTCAACAATCCAGGGCAACAATGCCCATTGTTACTCTACACCAGGATAACTTTTATGTGCTCACAGACTTTGTTAATGAATCTACAACATTCTTCAAAGTGTCAACCTTTTCTAGCAACACCTTCTTTTCCTCAACCATGTCTCTCACAAAGTGATACTGAACATCAATATGCTTTGTCTTTGAATGATAAGTTGGGTTCTTTGCCAGGAAGATTGCACTCTGACTGTCACAATCTAATCTCACTGCCTGTTGTACCAACCCAATACCTGAACACAATCTTTGTAACCATACTGCTTCCTTGCTTGCATGAGTGGTTGCCATGTATTCAGCTTATGTAGTTGAGAGTGCCACTACAGCCTGTCTTTTTCTCATCCAACTGATTGCTCCTCCAAATAGGTTAAACACATACCCACTTGTAGATCTTCTGCGATCCAGATCTCCAGCCCAGTCTGCATCAACAAAGCCATGTATGTCCACCACTCTGTCCAATCCTGGTCTTCCTTGGTAGCACAATCCATAACTGGTAGTGCCACGAAGATACCTGAAGACCCTCTTTACTGTTGTCCAATGCTCCTTCCCTGGTTTTGACATATATCTGCTCAAAACTCCCACTGCATGTGCAATGTCCGGTCTAATACAAACCATTGCATACATCAAACTGCCAACTGCACTGGCATACGGAACACGAGACATGTCATCTTCTTCATCCTATGTCTTGGGACATTGATCTGCATATAACTTTATACCTATAGGAATAGGAACCTTGACCGGTTTACTTCTGATCTAAAAATGAAAGAAGACTTGATAAACTTGATTAAATTAATTGCAAGTGAAATGTTATGTGTTTAATGCAACAGGATCAATTTGCAACACATATTAAAGAATTACTTATGTAGAAATGAACATAGACAGCAGCATAAAT
>ML850771.1:46521-57647 GCA_009831015.1 Picea engelmannii
TCAATTGGCTAAAGAAGGTATTGCTCCTTGTATCCTCATAGTGTGCTATCATTTCTTCCGTGAAAATTGTCCAAGTGATGAGTTATTTGTGAGAACAAAGCCATCGATACCATACAAATTGATTGGGTTCTAAATATAAAGAAACAATTCGTACCTTTTGTGTATGTGGCATGTTATTGCACAGTTTGTAGCTAGGATAAAAGGCTATAAGGTGGAGGGCCAAACTGGCGTAATAGGAACCTATCACACCCAATGTCACCACGATGGGAAGGCTCTTTCTATTTAGGGAGGCTAGGCCCAAGGGAGACGTCCCCGGTGACCCGGGGTTTTGAAAGGGCAAAGGATAATAGGACAAGAACAAGTTCCCCCTTTCACAGATCACCGCCAATCAGATAGTCTCGGCTAAACAACCAATAATAAAGTATAACCAAAGAAAAGAAAATCACCTGCTTGAGACAATACAACAAGGAAACTGATACGTGCAATCCTGGTCAGTACTTCATATATATTAAAGACTATATGATATTCAATATGAGCAATTAAAAGTAGATGTTGATGAAGTCAATGTTTACAAAATAGTAATGGAAATAATGTCACTTCATCAATAAATACTAGAATGATACAACATTCAATGCAACAAACAACCTCTTAAATCACTTAATGCCTTCAACTATCATTCAATTACTCAAAAGACAAAATGTTGCTGCAAATAAGATGAAATATTCAAAGATGACGTCAACAACTTAGGGTTAGTAGGTTAGGGTTAATGTAGTTAGGGTTTCAATTCAAAAAAAGGTTTGAGAGTGTTTTAGATCCAATTCTAATTCAACATTTGAGGCTGGAGAACAGTGCCTTAGGGTTAAATGGAGTCAAAAAGTGAAGGACACACAGGTTGAAGGAGACAAGATTTAAAAGGACTAGAGGGAAAAGTTTCAAGGTACTGCTAAAGAAGGACCTCAAAGACAGAACCCTAGGGGAGAGAGGCTCACTCCGGTATTGCAAAATCAAGGCCTCGTGCTCTCTCCTCCTTCTCGGTAGATGGCTAGCTCAGATGAAGTACAAAATCAAGACGAGAAGGCTTAAAGAGGGAGAGTGTTGCTGCGGCAAGGCTCTTTCTTCAAACCCTAAAGAAAAATGACCCTAGGTATAGATAACCTAGGCCTAGGATATCTTCCTTCTCTTGGACTTTACAAGGTACAACTAGCATAGGGGAAAGAGAAACAAGGAGTGTAGCTACGACTAGGCTCTCTTCCTCTCTTTCAATGGCCAAAGGTTTCTCTATCAGGGGACATGAGACAAGGACCTACTTGTGTGCTTGTCACCTAGGGTTTTGATTCAACAAATTTATAAGCAATATGCAAGAAATTTAAACTACAACCATTCAATAAGAAGTTTTGCAAAAAAAACACTTACAATTCATGAAGAAATAACCATGCAAACCCTAGTTGTAACACCTTCCTTCAAGAGAAACACCATAAATGCCAAAAAATGTCTTCCTTCAACAAGTGCGCATGACTAGTTCAGCCAAAAACCCCAATAGGGCGCTAAAAATCAGACCTCACTATGAGTGAGTGATAATTGATGATCAAAATGAGAGTCAAAACCCTCAATATATAGTGTATCAATGACATAATTTTACCTTTTAGGTCATAAAAAGGCCGACAAGGCCATAATGTAAAAATAATATTGTTTTTACAATAAATGCTAAGTAAAAATCCCTAATCAAGTGAAAATGAGAGTGAAATCACCTTCAAGGGAGGCGCTAGCCCTTTCTAGGGCAAATGAGACACCAAGGAGAAAAACGTTAGCCCCCCAGGGGCCTCTCCAACATGCCACACGTGCCACTGCTGCCCAGTCTGCCTCCAAAAGCATCCATGAAGTTGGATGATGTTATGGTGAAGATGGAGACGTCCCAAGCCTTCCAAGGCTGGCGTTCCACTGAAAAGGGGTCATTCCCCCCAAGTCTAGTCCTACCGGAGTGTATCTAATGGAACATCCTCTTCCTCTCTGGTAAAAAATCCCTGATCCATCTCCATCCTGTCTCTACCCCTTGATGGGGTCTTAGCATCCATCTAGTGGGCTCTTCAGCCCCATGGAGGTTTGAACTGGTCATCTCCCCATGTGTACCGGTCCAAATGGTACATGTCCATCGGGCATGGTCCTGCACATCAAAAGCTACACCCTCCATGGGCTCATCAGTCACCAGGATCATAGCAATGTTAATCACATCTCATCATCAATATTATTAAACATATGCATAGAAACCCTAATACATCAGTCAATAGCTCAAAGACATTACAAAATCCTACAATACAAGATTGGAGAAAAATACAAGACGTCCTATTGGGCTAGTGTCCACAAGAAAAGGAAAGTTTCCAGGAAGATTTCATCCAAGTCATGTAAGTGAGGTGATGTGGCTAGGGGATGTCCATACATGTGGGTGCAGTGAGGGCCAAGGATGAATAATGTTATATGTGGGTGCCTTTGTAGAAGGCGAGCTGTCCCTGTCATGGATGCATTTTTTCCAAGCCAGTTCTTGCCTTTATTCTTTTCTTGCTTTATTCTTTTATTTTCTTTTTCTTCTTATTTTTATTTTTATTCAAGGGATAACCAGAGGACACTGCCTTGGCATGGTGACCAGAGCTAACAGTGTTACCCACAAGTACTTTCACAAAGATGAGAAGGTTGGCTTGTGATGAGACCCCCTTTCCCTTGGCCATGCAACCAAAGGTCACTGCCCTGGTGTGGTAACCAGATGGTGGAAATGTCATAATGTTAGGTACCCATGAACCTAATAGGATGGCTCATGATGAGACCCCCTATCCTCTCACTAGGTCTTGTTTGTTATTTCCCGGGTCCCGCTTGTTTCTTGTTGAGAGGCCTTTTATTGCCTTCTCGGGGATCCCTGGGTGAAACATATTGAGGTTTTATTTCTAGGCTTTTGTCTTTTACCAACTGCTTTTACCTTTTGGGCCTCTAGCCCCGTCTTCCCACGAGATAAGTTGCAATCCTGAAAATAGGTCAACCCAATGCCCGGACAAGGGGAATGGGATAAATGAGTAGGAGATAAGATGTAAAAGTGGTAGTATGATGGGAGCGGACGATGGATTTTCAGAAATTCCCCAGTGCCAAACCAGAACCTATGGGCACAGGCTTGCTAGGGCATCATGTCAATTTACCCAAGCATGGTCAAGTGGGCCAATGTAAGATCCAAGCAGTTTTAAGAGACAAAAGGAATCATATGCATATATTTAAAGGTTTCAATGATCAAAAGTGACACATACCATGATACCTGGACCAATTAACTCATGGAGCAAGAACCTCTTCTGATACAATACCAAGCCGATGGTGATGGATGTTGTTTCTACTGACAAGAAAAAGATGATGGAAGAAGAAAAGGATGGGCCCTCCAGGGCCATGCTCATGTCAATCCTTCTCTCGGTACTCCATGTCTAGGACCTGTGGGCCTCAAGACATGATCTCCTAGTTATCCCTAAAAATCGGGGATAACATCTGGCTCCAACTCGGGGACATGTGGTCACCGTAGAGAACATGAGAACCTCAACATCTCTGGTATAACCTACAGACCTGATCAATCTCGATGGGGGAATCAGTAAAAAAAATGGGGTGGTAATGCCATCCCAGCATACATATAGACATATATATAAACTGAAAGAAAACAATCAATAATGCAAATGTGAAAGAAAACTAACCTGAAATGCAAATGGTATAATACACGAATACAAAATTCCTACTTACCTTCACTTAACTATGAAGTCAGGTCCCCCCACCTTGGTGGGGTTTGAGGAGGTGCCCACTGATAGGTAATGGGTGCCTTCTTCCCTCTAAAGTGGATAGGTAATATGAGTCGTCAACTAATTCCATTCCAACTTTGAAGGGTCCGAGCCGCGACCGAGTGCTTCCTTCTACATTAGTTGGCTCTCCTTTCTGGGTATCCCACATCCACACCATGTCTCCTTCCTTGTACTTTCTAAATTTGTATTTGGTTGTTCCTTGGACAGCCCTGGTGTATTGTGCTGAGGGAGGAGGGTGGGCTTCTGTTGTAAACACTTCTTGTTGGGATGGGTGGATTTGTACGTCATCTTCATGTTTCTTTAATATCTTCACCGTCCCAATCTCTTTGTTTTTGAATTGATATAAGAGTTGTTGGTATTCTTCTTTCTTGGGCCATTTAATCTGGTCAAAGTCCTCTTCCGTTGCAAAGGGAATATCTTCTAGAGAATACTTTTGAAGAGTTTGTATCATCTCGTTTTGTGCTTTGTCATTATTGATGGGGTCAGTAATATCTTGCACATGGTATCTGGTTATTGGCACATTGAGGAGACTTCCTATCGTTCCATTCTTCAAAGGAAATTTCAAGAATGTGAGGTCCATCTCAAGTGTGCCACCCAACATTGCAACAAATTTCCTAGATAACAACATTCCCCACACATTTGGGACATCAACTACCACGATGTCAATGTGGACTATCTTCTCTCGGTACTCCTTCAAACAAACCTCAACATTCTCAACCACCCCGTGTGTGGGTATGGCTTTAGATTCAAAGCCACATACATTTCTATAAGGCCGTGTGACCTTCAAACCCACTTGTCGCATGACTTTAAGTGACATCATGTTGGCACCAACCCCTGTATCTAACATGCAATTGTTGAGGTTCTTTCCGTTCACTGGCAACGTCATGAAGAAAGTAGGGTTCTCACCATATTGAACCCTGAAGTGATCAGCTTGCAACATAATAGGGGGGTCCATGGGTTCATCTGATCCCAAAAAGAAAGTATCAAAGCGTTCCTTGATGGATGGGATCTTGATTGCTTCTCTCAAGGGGTCGTTTACATGCATTTTTCATAATGCCCCTTCGAAGTCAAAGTTTAGGTCAACCTTACCAACCTTGGATGTCTTGGGAAGAAGTATTTCCAAGGGTGGGGGCTTTTCCTGATCAACAACAGGTTGTTTCAAATTCTTTCTTCTGTACACCTAAAATTCTTGTTTCTTTAGCTTCTCTCATGATTCCTGATCCAGGTTGTTTATTACTGCCATCCTTGTTGATTTGTCTGTCTTTCACGACTTCCTGATGTTCTGCATCGATGATATTTATTTGAGGAAACTCCATGAAACAATCCATGTTGTTGACTTGTTGATGGCCATCATTGTAAGGACACTCATACTCCCAATGTGCTTCGCTGCATTCTAGGCACCAAGGATTTTCATCAACAACGTTTGCAGGGGCCAAGGTGTTTGGGACTTCATGCTCATTCTTTGGTTTATAAAATTGGCCTCCCTTCGGGGATTTCCCTTTGTATGGGACCCTGGGTGCTTAGGTCTGAGATCTTTCCAATTTGACAATCCTGCTCATCATTTCCTCTTGATTTTTCATGATACCGTCCATGGAGGCTTGCAGCTTGGTGATACTGGTACATAGATCTGAAGTAGGCTCAACATTGTGAACTATTTTTGGTTTAATGTCTATTCTCCCCCTTGGGTTAGCAAAAGGTTTAATCTTGGATGAAAGGAGGTTCCCCTCTATTTTAGTAGTGAGTTCTTGGGATTCCTGAATAGACTAGGGGTTTTTATCTTTGAGAAGATACCCTAGTTGGCCATTGAAAGATCTGGTGTAAACATGAATGAAGTAGTCATCTTTCGGATGATGGCTTATGGGAATCCTTTGCAGCAAAGTCTCAAATCTAGTATGGAACTCCCGAATGGACTAATTTTAATATTTGGCAAGGTTATTTAGTCAGGTGAGGAGCATATTAGGGTCTTCTTTGACACTCCATCTTTTGAGAAAGGCCTCTTCAAGTCTATCCATGGTTTTGATGCTTCCATCGGGAAGGCTCAGGTACCAACGCCTTGAGGCATCATAAAGAGTAGCGGAGAACAACTTCATGACTAGGTCTTCATCATCATCACTAATGGGGTAAAGCTGGAAAAATTCCCAAAAGTTTCTCATGTGCTCTTCGGCACTGATTGTATCAGTACCAATAAATTTAGGCAACCGCGTCTCATACTTGGTTGGCATTTGCCTAGGGTAGCTTGGTATGGCTGACATGTCTAATGGTTTGAAAAGAGTAGATGACCATTGTCTTTGATTGTTGGTTGGGTTCATTGTAGTGGTTTGAGAGCTAGACATGATTCTTAAAGGAAGGATCTTCCTGAAGAGTGATTTGACAACATGAGAGTTCTTGGGAGGCTTCCTTCTAAAAGACAAAGGAGGATTATTGAACCTCTTTTTAGTTTGTGGAGTTTCCAGATAGTTTACTTGAAACTATCAAAGAAAAAGGGAAAACACCCTAGTGGAGTCGCAAGGTAAGCTTGTAAGATAAGGTTCTTGAGGCAAGGCTTATCGAAAACATTTGTCGTTTGAGGAGAATTGACTCAGTGTTCCTCGACAACGACGCCAAAATGTTATCGCACAGTTTGTAGCTAGGATAAAAGGCTATAAGGTGGAGGGCCAAACTGGCGTAACAGGAACCTATCACACCCAATGTCACCACGATGGGAAGGCTCTTTCTATTTAGGGAGGCTAGGCCCAGGGGAGACGTCCCCAATGACCTGGGGTTTTGAAAGGGCAAAGGATAATAGGACAAGAACAAGTTCCCCCTTTCACAGATCACTACCAATCAGATAGTCCCGACTAAACAACCAATAATAAAGTATAACCAAAGAAAATAAAAGCACCTGCTTGAGACAATACAACAAGGAAACTGATACGTGCAATCTTGGTCAGTACTTCATATATATTAAAGACTATATGATATTCAATATGAGCAATTAAAAGTAGATGTTGACGAAGTCAATGTTTACAAAATAGTAATGGAAGTAATTTCACTTCATCAATAAATACTAGAATGATACAACATTCAATGCAACAAACAACCTCTTAAATCAATTAATGCCTTAACCTATCATTCAATTACTCAAAAGACAAAACATTCATGCTAATAAGATGAAATATTCAAAGATGACGCCAACAACTTAGGGTTAGTAGGTTAGGGTTAATGTAGTTAGGGTTTCAAATCAAAAAAAGGTTTGAGAGTGTTTTAGATCCAATTCTACTTCAACGTTTGAGGCTGGAGAACAATGCCTTAGGGTTAAATGGAGTCAAAAAGTGAAGGATGCACAGGTTGAAGGAGATGAGATTTAAAAGGACTAGAGGGAAAAGTTTCAAGGTGCTGCTAAAGCAGGACCTCAAAGACAAAACCCTAGGGGAGAGAGGCTCACTCTGGTGTTGCAAAATCAAGGCCTCGTGCTCTCTCCTCCTTCTCGGCAAACGACTAGCTCAGATGAAGCACAAAATCAAGATGAGAAGGCTTAAAGAGGGAGAGTGTTGTTGCGACAAGGCTCTTTCTTCAAACCCTAAAGAAAAACGGTCCTAGGTATAGATAACCTAGGTCTAGGACGTCTTCCTTCTCTTGGACTTTACAAGGTATGGCTAGCACAGGGGAAAGAGAAACAAGGAGTGTAGCTATGGCTAGGCTCTCTTCCTCTCTTTCAATGACCAAATGTTTCTCTATCAGGGGACATGAGACAAGGACCTACTTGTGTGCTTGTCACCTAGGGTTTTGATTCAACAAATTTATAAGCAATATGCAAGAAATTTAAACTACAACCATTCAATAAGAAGTTTTGCAGAAAAAACACTTACAATTCATGAAGAAATAACCATGCAAACCCTAGTTGTAACACCTTCCTTCAAGAGAAACACCATAAATGCCAAAAAATGTTTTCCTGCAACAAGTGCGCATCACTAGTTCAGCCAAAACCCCCAATAGGGCGCTAAAAATCAAACCTCACTATGAGTAGGTGATAATTGATGATCAAAATGAGAGTCAAAACCCTCAATATATAGTGTATCAATGACCTAATTTTACCTTTTAGGTCATAAAAAGACCGACAAGGCCATAATGTCAAAATAATATTTTTTTTTACATTAAATGCTAAGTAAAAATCCCTAATCAAGTAAAAATGAGAGTGAAATCCTCTTCAAGGGAGGTGCTAGCCCTTTCTAGGGAAAATGAGACACCAAGGAGCAAAATGTTAGACCCCCAGGGGCCTCTCCAACATGCCACACGTGCCACTGCTTCCCAGTCTGCCTCCAAAAGCATCCATGAAGCTGGATGACATCATGGTGAATATGGAGACGTCCCAAGCCTTCCAAGGTTGGTGTTCCACTGAAAAGGGGTCATTCCCCCTAGGTCTAGTCCTGCCGGAGTGCCTCTAATGGAACATCCTCTTCCTCTCTAGTGCAAAAGCCCTAATCCATATCCATCCTATCTCTACCCCCTGATGGGGTCTCAACATCCATCTGGTGGGCTCTTCATCCCCATGGAGGTCTGAACTGGTCATCTCCCCATGTGTACCGGTCCAAATGGTACATGTCCATCAGGCATGGTCCTGCACATCAAAAGCTACGCCCTCCATGGGCTCATCAGTCACGGGGATCATAGAAATGTTAATCACATCTCATCATCAATATTATTAAACATATGCATAAAAACCCTAATACATCAGTCAATAGCTCAAAGACATTACAAAAACCTGCAATACAAGATTGGAGAAAAAGACAAGACGTCATATTGGGCTAGTGTCCACAAGAAAAGGAAAGTTTCCAGGAAGATTTCATCCAATCCATGTAAGTGAGTTGATGTAGCTAGGGGATGTCCAGACATGTGGGTGCAGTGAGGGCCAAGGATGCATAATGTTATCTGTGGGTGCCTTTGTAGAAGGCGAGTTGTACCTGTCATGGATGCATTTTTTCCAAGCCCGTTCTTGCCTTTATTTTTTTCTTGCTTTATTCTTTTATTTGCTTTTTCTTCTTCCTTTTCTTTTTATTCAAGGGCTAACCAGAGGAAACTGCCTTAGCATGGTGACCAGAGCTGACAATGTTACCCACAAGTACTTTCACAGAGATGAGAAGGCTAGCTCGTGATGAGACCCCCTTTCCCTTGGCCATGCAACCAAAGGTCACTTCCCTAGCATGGTAACCAGATGGTGGCAATGTCATACTGTCAGGTACCCATGAACCTAATAGGCTATCTCGTGATGAGACCCCCTATCCTTTGACTAGGTCTTGTTTGTTATTTCCCGGGTCCCGCTTGTTTCTTGCTAAGAGGCCTTTTATTGCCTTCTCGGGGATCCATGGGCGAAGCATCTCGAGGTTTTATTTCTAGGCTTTTGTCTTTTACCAGCTGCTTTTACCTTCTGGGCCTTTAGCCCCTTCTTCCCACGAGATAAGGTGCAATCCTGCAAATAGGTCAACCCAATTCCCAGACAAGGGGAATGGGATAAATGAGCAGGAGATAAGATGTAAAAGTGGTAGTATGATGGGAGCGGACGATGGATTTTCAGAAATTCCCCAGTGCCAAACCAGAACCTATGGGTACAGGCTTGCTAGGGAATCATGTCAATTTCCCGAAGCATGGTCAAGTGGGCCAATGTAAGATCCAAGCAGTTGTTAGAGATACAAGAAATCAGATGCATATATTTAAAGGTTTCAATGATCAAAAGTGGCACATACCATGATACCTGGAACAATTACCTCATGGAGCAAGAACCTCTTCTGATACAAGACCAAGTCGATGGTGATGGATGTTGCTGCTGCTGACAAGACAAAGCTGATGGAAGAAGAAAAGGATGGGCCCTCCAGGGCCATGCTCAGGTCAATCCTACTCTCGGTACTCCATGTCTAGGACCTGTGGGCCTCGAGACATGATCTTCTAGTTATCCCTAAAAATCGGGGATAACATGGCACATTATGTAGATCAAAGAGTTGCTCCATCTAAAGTATCCATGTGATTGGGTCCTTGCCATCAAACTTCCTCATATCGATCTTAGGAACATGGTTGGTCTTCAAACCAAAGTTGGAGTTTCTCCATTCTTTATTCAGCTTCCTTGTGTCCTCATCATGAATTTCATGGGATACATTTTCATTTTCAGGTGTCCTCTCTATTAGGAAAATTTTCAATCCTGTTTGTTTTTATTCATATGAGATATGAGAGATATTCGATATATTATTACAATAATGAGTGTTCCATATATAGGGAACATAAGGTGACCATCCATGAAAGGATGCGTCTCTTGAATAATCAATAACTACTTATTATTATCATTTACTTATTATATACTATATTTAATAATCAATAATAATTATATTATTAATTATTATCTTTAGAGAATGTCTTCCCGATGTTGTCCAAACATCAACAAATCCTTCCATGATCTCCCCTTTTAAACCATCAATCTTAGTATCCAACTTAGCTTCCATTGAATCCATCATCTCTTGCAGTTCATCTTTGGTTACTGTGTTCTTTTGTAAATCATGTATGTCCCTACGCATTTATTCACCTTCATCAAGAGTCCAAGTAGGATTGTCTGGAGGCTTATTTCGTGTAGGAGTTCCCTTTTTTTGGTGGCATGTTGGCCAAGTATCACTTTAAACGTTGGTTTTGAGGTGGTTCTTCTAGACAATCTTCCTTTTATTGTATCTCCAAAATTTCAACCCTTCTGAGTATGAAATTTTATTTTTTGTAGGTCTTTGATATTTCTTCTCTTCAATGCCATAGGTCTGATAAAAATTGGATGTGCCAAGTGGATTTTATGGTAACTTCCCCGCAACTTGCTGCTTTTTGGACTTTCCAGGAGATATCCCTTGTATAGAGTGCCCCACACAAAATAATTGTTATAAAATTCTGAAACTCATACCTGAACTACTGCGGGCTGTCCACTATCCAATGCAACTAGTCTCACTCAATTTGGATACTCTAGGAATAATTTATGATTTTTTTACCCGGAACACTTGCTTGAGACTAGTCAATAGGACTAGTCAGATACCCTATCTTCCACAGGGTGTATATACTAATTTGCAATGACATAGAAGATGAAATTGCTACCATAGATACCTTACTATTTTCTGATAATATCCTCCGCAGTTCCAGGTCTGAAATGTTACAGAAATTTTTTTATAGCGAAAATTCCGCAATGACTCAATTCAGGATGATTCCAGTGTTAAAATATTGTGTAACTGCAAAGAATATTCTTATCCCCTTTTGTGGATAAAGATAAAATATATTTATTATTGATTAGATCAATCCCCTTTTGTGGATAAAGAT
>ML850772.1:8394-24605 GCA_009831015.1 Picea engelmannii
TTTTCCTTACATTTCCCTTTTTCTTTATGTTTCCCCCTTTTCCCCTTAGTTTTCTATTTCTTTTAAGTTTCCCTCTTTTCCCTTTTTAACTAAAACACAAATTAGCAAGTGTAGAAAAACCACCTCTTTCCCCTTTTTCTTTTTAATTAATAAGATTTAATTAGCATATGTAGATAAATAATCATTTCTCTTTTAAAATTTTAATCCCTCAAAATAATTTGATTTTAATAAATTAATTGAATTTCTTACCCCCTTCTCGTTACATGTTTAATTATGATTATTATTTTTGACCACAAGTGTCACTTAGACATACATTTTAATTTCTGAGTCTAGGCGACATTTTTATTAGGGGAATTGTTTTTAAATCTTACTTATCACGTCATTCATTTTAAGGCCGAATAGATTTATTCACTTACCTATTGAAATTGCGATGTGCCTTTCAGGACGCACTAGGTGCTACAAGGGTGCCACTTGACTCTTTCCATTTTCCTTGCATGACATGCCCTTTAGGATTCAATACGTGCTCCAAGGGTGCCACTTGGCTTTTGATTGACTTGTTAGACATGAAAAACCCCTGTAGTCAATACTCCACTAGGTGATATTGTGGGAGACTAAGGGCCTCTAAGGAATAATTCTCATTCCTTATTGTGTGCCCCTTAGAATCATCATCAGTGACTGTCGCAGTCTACCCTCATGGCTTCGTGGGTCTTCTTGAACTACGTAATCATTAACCTATAGTTTCGAGCCACAGAGGGAGTGCTAGTAGGCTATGGAAGGGTTGTTGTCCACACCTCTCGCTCAATGTCTCTAGATGTCGTGCATGACCCCTCTACTCCACATGTGAGTCTAGTCGGAAATCTATCGTCAACTTGCATCATCAACGAATCATGTCAGCAATAATAATCAATCATCATAACATCTAATCAGATTTACACATGTCATATCAACAACAATCAAACCCCAATAGTCCAATCTCTGACTCGATCTGGAGTCCAAGGGGTTTCATCGATGCCTCTGCATCCTCGAGGTCCAAATTCCCACACACTCAGGAGAACCCAGTGAATAGCACCTGTCTATTTCAATATAGAAAAATAACATATCATCATATCATAATGCCTCATAATCATAATCAAACGACCAAGAGTATAATAATCCAGATCACTTGCAAGCAAGTGTCCTCAAAGAATAAGTTTGTTCAGTGCACACAAGAGTGGGATGCTACATACACCCCCTCTTGGTCTAAAATTCGTCTCGAAGTTTCACAGTATATAAGTGATGAAATAATGTGCATCACTGTATCACAAGTCTGTCTATCAAACAAAAATGGAAACTACTGGCGCATATCATATGCGTTCTCCCAGGTTGCCGAGTGTGGACTATAGTTGTCCCACTAGACCTTGACCTGATCTACTGTTCGAAGTCGTAGATGTCAAATGCTATGATCCAGGATGCAGATCGCCTCAGATGTGAGCGCACCCTCATCAGATACCTGCAAGGAACTCATGTTAATAACATGTGTAGGATCACTAATAAAATGTCTCAAAACAAATACGTGAAAAACATCATGCATACACCTCAAAGAATCAGGAAAGGCTAGTTGATAGGCCATGGGCCCCTTCCTTTACACAATCTCGAAGGGCCCATGAACCTAGGAGAGAGTTTAGCACCCTTTCCAAACTTGATTGAAATCTTGTGCGGTTTCACTCGCAAGAATATTTGATCACCAACTTCGTAACTACGGTCGACACAATGCGCATTGGAATAACTCTTCTGTCGATCTAGCACTTCCTTGATCCTTTGTATTAAAGTTTTCATTTGTTCTTCCATTACTTGGATCGTTTTCGGTCCCACCTTGACCCTATCCTCAACCTGATCCCAACTTAGGCGTCTGACATAGTCACCCACATAGAAACTCAAAATGCGCCATCTTAATGGTACCTGATAACTGTTGTTATATGTGAATTCTATCAGTGCCAAGAATTGCTCCCAATGCTTATGTTGGTCCATCACGTACATGCGCAACATGTCCTCAAAGATTTGGTTTGTTCGTTCGTTCTGCCCGTCTAACTTCGGGTGATATGCCTCTTGGAAACTAGTCCACAATCATCCAGTAAACACTGATCCTCGATCAGAGATAATCCTCTTAGGCATGCCATGCAACCCCACAATCTCACTAATGAAAACTCTAGCTATGTCAGGTGCCTGATACCTCGTACGCACAGGAATAAAATGAGCACTCTTCATCAGAGTGTCAACTACCACCAAATCGATTCGTGTCTTCTTTCCATCAGTGGAAATCAAACAATGAAATCCATCGAAATGACTTCCCATTTTGATTCTAGAATAACATGTGGTTGTAGTAATCTCGCTGG
The DNA here is from genome assembly GCA_009831015.1 of Picea engelmannii. Classification (NCBI taxonomy): domain Eukaryota; kingdom Viridiplantae; phylum Streptophyta; class Pinopsida; order Pinales; family Pinaceae; genus Picea; species Picea engelmannii. The sequence goes on from ML850772.1 coordinate 10,767, forward strand.
ATATCTATGTTCAACCTTCACCTGTTGACATCCTAGACATCTAGCCATGTAGTTGACTAAGTCTGCCTTCAATCCCTTATAGAGGAATAAGGGTTTTAAGGTCTGCCCTCATTTTCGTGACTCTAGGATGAGCCACATACACTACTCTATGAGCCTCATTTAGGATCAAACTCCTCAACTCGTTGTTGAGAGGTATGCAAATTCGACTTATAAATCTCAATTATCTGTTGTTTTCCATAGTAATCCTCCAAATTTTGGTACCATCATTGTGTTTTGTCCGATAAAATCCTTGACCTCTTGTACTAGTCATCATTGCGATGTAAATTTATAATATTTTCACATATATTTGTCTGAAGAGGCATCACCAAAAATATGCGTGGTCTCTGACTTAACGCATCTGCCACTATGTTCATTGTTTCCTCTATGTAGGTAATCTCAAGATTGTACTCGCTAAGCAATTCCAACCAATGTCATTGTCTCACGTTCAAGTCTCTTTGCATAAATATGTGTTGTAGTCCTCATTGGTCCATTTAGTTCAAATTTCCATCCAATAAGGTAGTGCCTCCAAACTCTCGAGGCATAAACAATGGCTAAAAAACTCCAAATCATGCGTCGCATAGTTCTCCTCATGCTTTCTCAACTTTCTTGAGATGTAAGTGATCACTCGATCCTCTTGCATCAAGACTCTGCCTAAGCCTTCTTTGGATGCATTAATGCATGCCAAGAAGTCTGCGTCCATGTGAGGGACCTTTATTATCGGTGTTGTCAACATCTCTTTGATCCTCCGAAAGGCTTCCGCGCATTTCTCGGTCCAAACAAACTTGTTGTTCTTCTTCTGGAATTTTGTGATTGGATTTTCTATCTTCAAAAATCCCTTGACGAACTGTCGATAGTATCCTGCTAAACCCATGAAGCTATGCACTTCTAGGACATTCGTTGGTGCAAGCCATTCCATAATATCCTCAACCTTTGTTGGATCCACGATGATACCTTCATCGGAGATGAAATGCCCTAAGTAGTGAATCTTCTATTGATAAAACGAGCATTTAGATAATTTCCCATACAATTTTTTCTCTTCCAGACACTGTAGTACCAAGCACAAGTACTCATCATGACCCTCCATCGTCTGAGAGTAAATCAAAATATCATCAATGAATACTTGGAAGAACTTGTCCAAGTACTCACAGAACACCCCGTTCATCAAACTCATAAATACCCTTGGGGCGTTCATCAGTCCAAATGGTAAAAGAGTAAACTCATAATGTCCAAACCGCATCTTAAATGTGGGATTAGGGACGTCATCCTCTTTGATCTATAATTGGTGATACCCTGATCTCAAGTCGATCTTTGAAAAAACTGTCACACCCTTCATCTGATCAAATAGATCATCAGTCCTTGGCAACTAATACTGATTCTTGATCATTGCCTTGTTCAATTGATGGTAGTCAATGCAGAGTCTCCACAACCCATCCTTATTTCATATGAATATAACAGGTTCACCCCACGGTGACACACTAGGACGTATCAGTCCCAGGTCCAGCAACTCCTTCAGTTGAATTCTCAAATCCTGTAACTCCTAGGTTGACATACGATAAGGAATTCTCGCTATTGGTTCAGTGCCCGGTTTTAGGTCTATGGTAAACTCCAATTCCCTCTCCGACACCATCCCAAGTAACTCCTCCGGGAAGATGTCCGCAAACTCTCTCACCACTGGAAGGTGTTCTAGACCTTCTGCTACTCCCTTCTCGTTTAACGCAAGGATCGCATAAATATTACATCCCTTGCACATGATCTTCCGTAACTACAAGGAAGAGGTAAACCTCAGGGAAAATCCTTGGTTCCAACCTACAATCACACGTCTCTGTCCCTCATCATCAACCAAGCTCAACTGTTTCGTATTACAGTTGAGTATTGCCTCATGCGATTCCAACCAGTGCATACCGATCATGAAGTCATAAGATCCTAAGATTGTGACGTACAGGTTGGCCCTGGTGAAAAAATCTCCCATGTTAAGGGTACAACCCGTAACCTTCCCTCCAACCTTTTTTTTGGCTCCCGAAGCAATATCTACGAAGCTAAACTCATCCTGATCAACTTCCTTTACCTTAATTCTCCTTGGCGTTGACCCAACAATGAAACTCTTTGTAGCAATAGAAACTATAAAAAATACTAAGGGTCTGGTTAGCGATGACACCTGACATTTTTAGAACAGTCAACTATTGCTCTGCCTAGCAGTTATCCACCACTGCATGAATTCGATGGGCCTTGCCCAAATCTCCCATAGTAGTGGGTCCATCTGATCCAGCTGCTCTAGTCCTCTCCACTAGGCAGTCGCATTGGTAATGTGGCTCTCCACATTCCAACACACTTTTTTCAGTCCGGTATCCTTGGTACCCGAAGTACAAGTTGAATCCTAACATTAAGGCCCAACACAAACTTGTTGACATTAATTTTCTTGGTAATTTGGTATGGATCATACTGAAGCAGCTCCAAAAAAAGGCCTCGTACAATTTCCCTATCGCAAGGCGTTGAACTCGTTTAGACGATGCTCAATGAATCCCTCTGATAGATACCTTTCTTGAAACTGTTCCTTGAACCGTTCCCATGACATGTCTTCGACTGCCAATTTCAAATGCGACAAGAGTGTCTTCCATCATAGAAGAGCGCTCCCCTTCAGATGAAAGACTGCCATGCGGACCTTTAAGTTGGAGGTATAGTCGCGAAGTGCAAAGCACATCGCCATATTCTCCAACCATGCCTCAGTGGCTGTGCCATCCGTGGAACCAAAGAGATCGGGAAAAAAGAGCTTCTTGAGTTTGCAGTGAAAGATAATGGTATTGGTTGGGCATGCTGTAGACCCTCAGGGGTACAAGCACTCTGGCCTCATCTTAGTACAAAGGCTGAATCAAGGCCTCTGACCATCTCTAGAAGGACCTTGTTAGACCATCATCATCCCTTCAACAATAAAATCCAACCCAAGGACATGTTCTTCCCCTTGGGGGTTAGACTCCTAGGGGGCGGGAACCTCTGGAGGTGCCACACCTCCTTCCACGAAACCACACCACGAACCTCTATGGAGTCCTCTAAACGAGATCACCGCATGGATACATTTAAGTTTTAAAAGCACTAGGTTAATACTCAAGGGTTTAATGCAGTGGAAAGCCTAGTGATCCACAGTCGTAGGGTTGAACCCACTCTGATACCATATGTAACGACCCCAATCATCATGACTACAAGCGAAGAAAAAAGTGCCAATTTGTTTTTTGTATTTTTAGGAAATAAGTCAACGACGACAACAGTTGAACCACAGAACCTGATGTCAAACACCACGCCGCAGATAAGGCAATAGACAACAACGACTCAACACACTAGCACACGACAATGCCTACAAGCTAAAGGACAACATCCACAATCCCGACACAATGACCTCAACAACCAATAACCAAAAACCTCTATGGCACACATAACCCAATGCATGAAGGAGTTACAACCCAAGCACCACCAACAACTACAATGAACAACGCCCACAATGAGAAGCACAGACACCGGCCAAGTTATCATTTTCCTCTATCCATTAGGCTGCACAATGATCCCCTCATCAGGAATCATGTCATCGCCATGTGATAGGCGTGACAAAAACCGTCGTCCAACAACATAACTAGACCCTCAACACCAGCTAAATTCAACGCGCTAGGAACTCAATGGACTATCTAAACACTTGACGACTAACCCTAACACCCAAATCGATAAGATGACTATGACATTCACACAACACAATAATTTCCTTGTGCAACAAAATCAATCCGTACATTAATTAAAGGACGTTATTAGCCATCAAAGAAATTCTCCCTTGAGAATCCATTCTACAATAAATCTTTATTATTTAATTAATATTTTAATTACATAAAGGTCTCACTACCCTTGTCATTTACTAACATGAAGTTCCTCGTAGCCTAAGTTAACTCCCTCAACTTGATCATTAGCCTGCTCAAACATACAAGCGTTAGATCAAGATAGTTGACATATCCACAATGTTGTTTATCAAATCTAGGTTTAACCATGACTACGCAGTCTAACTGTAATATTTGTCTAAGAATAGTTGGCTGGATAGAATTTCTCTTGCGGTCTATAAAAATCCACATTGCTATCTAATAAAATCACTATCAAAAGCTGTCAGAAAAATCAACAATGCTATCTAAATAAATGAATGATGTAGTTGTCTAAGATCAATAAGATTCCCTCATCAAGAAATAATCGCTCACAAAAATGGTTTTTCATTATAAACTATAATATTGTTTCCTTATTATTATATAGAATACCTATAATAAAATGTTGTCAATATAATTATAATAACTGTCACATTGTCATACAATCATTGTTGTCATATAAATAAGATTACTGTCAACATATTAAAACTGTCATGAACGAAGTTACCATTACAACTAAATCGCTATTCCTAATATTAAATATCATAGGATTTCGACCAAAAACTCAAAAGATAGAACATTTAGCCAAAGTCGAAAATAAACTCAATTTTGAAAGTGCTATCACCGAATCTTTTGTTTCAAGTGACATTTTTGTTTTTATTAACGTTTTACGGTTATTTTTTGACGCATACATATGTTAACCATGTAGATAAATTAGTGCATCTATATCACAAATTCTAATATCCCATTTTAACTAGCACACGACATTATCCATGGTTTTCTAAATCTAGTAAAACTTTGGCACACATTATATATCCGGACTGTCAATGAGCAACTCGCTATCATTATTATATTCATAGGGTATAATAAAGCTGCATATTACATTGCTATCCTAAACAACATAGATATCAATTGTGAAATACATTCATTATGACAACATAATAAATCGCTACGACACATCATAAACCATATTATTGAGATATCTTAAAGGAAATCGCTGTGACATACTAAACAAAAACGCTATGAAAACATTAAAAATTATTCACCGTGATAGCCAATAAATGGCTGGGATACATTAAAAGAAAATGCAGATATATATAAAGTAAAAAGGAAATGAAATCGTTGGTCATAATATAGTGGTCTGGATCCAAGGGGATGCGCTACCACATGAAGTATGAAATCACTTACCCACATATTAAGAATGTTGTCAGTGCATTAAAACACAACCAAGGTACGTGTAAAACTCAGAGTAAGTTAAATGATGATGTTGGTAGGTAATAAATAGGTGAATAAATATATGGAACACTGTCAGTAAATATCCCTAGATGGATGTCAATTAATTCATGGACACATTGTCTGTAAATATCATGGATACGTGGTCATTTAAACAAATTTACTGTGTCTACAGAAGTCACAGGGAATGGATATGAAGGGGTTAGGCAAATGGCTTGGTAGATACTAACTATGGAGAAAATCATGGGGAGTGACTGCGTCCAACTCCAACTGAGTAGAACAATAGATGCATATAAAAATCGTAGGGCATAAACAAGTGGTGTAGACGAAGCACTATCAAGATAAAAATACAAGATACACAACATCAAGCGCCATCATACCCACACAGACATATAGTCTTTATCAACCAAATAATACGTTCCTTCTATTCATATTGTTGTCATCAATAATATAAGCACCCCAACAAGAAGCAAAAAGAATCGATTTGGGTGAAAACGAATGGGTAAAATGGGTTTGAGTAAAACCAATCATCTGGTCGCACCATGGATAAAATAAAATAAAAATGAAGTCACAGTGAGTGCAATAACTATGGATCAAGTTTAACAAGAACGATTGTATAACACCCCCATTTACATATAAGAAAGGCCCCCATTTACCCAACAAATGCCCAGTAAAAATGCTACCCCTTTACACAGTAAATACACAGGCAGTCAACGTAAATTTTCGTTGTTATTCAAGGCATAAATTTAGTATCATTCAAGTGTAAAAATGTAGTCAATAAATACATTAAAATGATGTCATTCACATATTAATAATGCTGATATTTTACCAATCAAGAGTTGGAAACTGTCATTAAAATTGCAGCGAATAAAATGTCATCCAAAAATGCATAGGTGATATTAAAAATGCAGAGATTATTAAGTTGTTTGCATAGATAAATGATAAATAAAACACAGAGATGCTCAATCTCAATAAGGCACAAGACATTCTTTCAGCCATGAATTGATCAAAGCAGATAATTTAAGGGTAGATGGCTGGGAAATGTTATCCTTCGCTCATCATCCACACACAGAAAAGCAGGGCATTAGAATCTATAGGTCTATTAACATCAAAGTGATGATCATTGATTCGGCTCCTAGATGACTGCTCAGGCATGGAATGATGTTCTATGGATAAGGATATAAGATAAAGAACAATCTCTTCATAATAATCATTAAAACAAAGTAGAATAGTCATAGCAATCAGGGATTGGGTTGCCAAGGAAATCAATTAAAAAAAAGCGAGTGTAAAGCTATGATGAATTTAATTTCTTGATTAAAATCGTTGAGTAAAACAAATTTCTTTACACAATAGAAGTACAGTAATGAAAGTGCAAGAACAATAACAATCTACCATTTAAATAAACGCATGTGTATCATAGCCCAAGGCAACATCTTCGAGTCGTTGTCCTGCCCGGGCTCCATCCAACTCCCACTTGTCGATCGATGTGACTTCACTGGTACCTCTCAGCCAACTGTAGGGGTAATCTTCCTCCCCCTGAGCCCCCCAAGCCACAAAGGGGCCATGCACACTAAAACAAAGAACAACTAGCACCCAGTTCCCCTCGCAAGGTTGAGCTACCACTCGTTACCCGAGATGGGTATCCCAACTCCCATAAGATAAGTCAGTTAAGACAAAAATTCAACAACGTAACATTACACATAAAGACGAGATCCATAATCCTCCTCCTCCATCCTTTTTATAGAGTTTTTAAGTGATTTCTTTCCTAAATTCTCAATTAATTTATTTTTCATTATTTTAATAAAAAACAATCTCCCTTGTACACATGTCACCCATCCCCCTATTTGCACCAGAAACTAATTTCATTAATTATTTAATTATTCGTATTTCCCTCACCCACCAAAAAGCATTCCTAAAAACGCTCCTTGGTGTCCCAATATTCTCTGACACATTTTAAATGACTTATGCCTTTACTAAATTCCTAGTTGAGTTCATAATTAAAAAGTTCTTAAAGGAAAGATTCCTTAGTAAGTTAGACACTCATTTTTTCCCTTACGTTTCCCTTTTTCTTTATGTTTTCCCTTTTTCCCCTTAGTTTCTTATTTTTTTTAAGTTTCCCTCTTTTTCCTTTTTAACTAAAACACAAATTAGCAAGTGTAAAAACACCACTTCTTTTCCCTTTTTCTTTTTAATTATTAAAATTTAATTAGCATATGTAAATAAATAATCATTTCCCTTTTAAGATTTTAATCCCCCAAAATAATTTGATTTAGTAACTTAATTGAATTTCTTACCCCCTTCTCATTACATGTTTAATTATGATTATTATTTTTGACCACAAGTGTCACTTAGACCTAGATTTTAATTTCCTAGGTTGGGCGACATTTTTATTAGGGAAATTGTTTTTAAATCTTACTTATCATGTCATTCATTTTAAGGTTGAATAGGTTTATTCACTTACTTGTTGAAATTGTGACGTGCCCTTCAAGACGCACTAGGTGCTCCAAGGGTGCCACTCACCTCTTTCCATTTTCCTCGTGCGATGTGCCCTTCAGGACACACTACATGCTCCAAGGATGCCACTCACCTTTTTCTATTTTCCTTGCGTGACGTGCCCTTCAGGACGCACTATGTACTCCAAGGGTGCCACTCGCCCCTTTCTGTTTTCCTTGAGCAACGTGCCCTTTAGGATGCATTACGTGCTCCAAGGGTGCCACTCACCTCTTGACTGACTTGGTAGACATCAAAAACCCTTGGAGCCAATACTCCGCCAGGTGATCTTGTGGGAGACTAAGGGATTCTAAGGAATAAGGCCCTTGCCTTATTGCGCGCCCCTTAGAAACATCGTGAGCGACTATCGCAGTCTGCCCTCATGACATCGTGGGCCTTCTGGAACTAGGTAGTCGTTAACCTACAGTTCGATCCATGGAGGCAGTTCTAGTAGGTTGTGGCAAGGCTATTTTCCACACCTCTCCCTCAATGTCTCTGAATTTCATGTGTGACCCCTCTACTCCACATGTGAGTCTGGTTGGAAAGATATCATCATCCTGCATCATCAACGAATCATGTTAGCAATAATAATCAATCATCATAACATCTAATCAAATGTACACATTTCATATCAACAATAATCAAACCCCAATAGTCCACTCCCTGACTCAATCTGAAGTCCAAGGGGTTTCATCGATGCCTCTGCTTCCTCAAGGTCCAAAGTCTTGCACACTCAGGAGAACCCAATCAATAGCACCTGTCTATGTCAATAGGAAAATAACATATCATCATATCATAATGCCTCATTATCGTAATCAAATGGCCAAGAGTATAATAATATGGATAACATGCAAGCAAGTGTCCTCAAAGAATAAGTTCACTTAGTGCGCCCAAGAGTGGAAGCTACAACAAGTTAAATATTAAAAGAAAAATAATTAATTCATAGCAAGAGGGAGGAAAAACACATGCACCTGAACATGATTTAGTATTGGATAATATAGACTTGGATGAGGATATCGAGAATATCACCTTTTGAGATGAAGAATAACCTACTAGAGAATATGTACTACATATTTCTACACTTATGTTCTAGGATGAGATATTTCCCGACGAAGAGACTTTTGTTGTACAAAATGTGTCTCTTGATAAAGATTATAAGAAATTGATCTTTTAAAGAACCATGAAAGTTGTGGTATACCATTAATACATGGAACATGTTTTCTTCTATATTTTCATCCATTCACAAAGTTATAGGGGATGCATTAGATTTTTCAATTGCCAATATGGAGGAATTAAATGCTCGATTGAAAGAGAAAATTAAGGAACTGGAAGAAACTCTCATGCCTCCACCTATTTTGGCTTCCCCCGTTGCCATGATTCAACTCGAGATTTTTTTTTAAGAAACCCCATAGTCAAGTTCTAGAGTAAAAGGAATTTTAAGCTTCATTATTTCCACTCAACATTTTGTCGAGGAGAACATAAAGAAAATAATTTCTTTGATTTTAGAGTTATGGGATTTAGCAAAAATATTTTCCTTTATAGGCCTCATAATTCAAAATACTATAGAATATTTGAATACATATTTGAAAAATGATGAAGGTTTTTATACATATGGAGTTGTGATGTTTGCAGTAAATGTTTTGGCAATGCCGAAGAATATGATAAAGAAAGAGGATTTACCTTCCCCGAGCCGCATCAAGCAACTAAAATCATGTTGGATTGAAAGAATAAATGTATTGAAGGGATTGTTAACTCAATTGATTGATTTGTCATGAAAGAAGAAAAAATCATACTAAAAAATTCTTAATTTTGATATCATTGGTACCACTATTGAATTATCGGACCCTAAGTTTTTCTCAAATTCAATGCTCATGAATCGACAACAATTCAAAGAGAAAATTGAAGAATTAAAAAATGCATCAACTGAAAAGTTTGAGACTATGATTCAATTCACACATGATGATATTGATACCCAGCTTGTTGAGTATACCAATAAAAATCAATATATTGAGAATACTTTGCAAAATTTATCTAGTGATCATAGAGAAATCCAAAGTGATTTTTTTAATATTAAAAATAAACAAGAAGTGATTGTTTCTCTATTAAGGAATTATATTCGAGAATGGTTAAACAACTCAATTTCCAAGATTTTTGAAATACCAACAAAAGCATTTACAAGTGGCAATCTAAATGCAAAAAGAAAGGGTACAAAAGAAAAAAAAATGAGAAAATGATGAAGGAGAGATTCCATCATAGTAAGTTTATGATGATCATGTATTTCTTCCCTTATGCTTTTTTCATCTAGTGATTCTACTTCTTTAAGTAGAAAAGTATACCAGAATCGTGATAACCTCCTCTTTGTCTTCTTTCCAGATTCTATTGTTCGAGATATTCCCATGCTCCTCTTTATACTTCATACTTTCTTGTAAATGTTTTCTTTATGGTGTATGGGAGCCCAAATCTCAGTCCATTGGAAAAAACGCCTTAATTTCATGCACTGTAACAAACATTTTTACTTTTGACAAATCTAGAGAAATAATTTGGGATCAATTTTGATTGTATTTTAGAACTCTGAGTTTTGAGTATAACGTATTTGAAATTGGTCTATCATAATCTTCTTTTGATATCTATAAGTATTACTCTTTAAAAGTTATCTCATGTGAATAGACCATATTCTTTTATTTTTAATGTGATTAGAATCATTATTTCTGCTATCATGGAAATGAGGAATTTTTTTTTTTTTGTAATGTTTGATGTGTGATATTCCTGGTCCACTTCTCAGGAATTCTCTTTTATAAATATCCTTTTACTTTTCAACATTTTGATTTTTCTTGAGCATTAAATATTGGACTATATTATGTGATATGGTCCCATATTATTCTTTATTTGAAATTATAAAGAATATCATAAGCGAAAGAGGAGTACCACCTCTTTAAAATGTAGGAGAATTCATATCCTCGTGAGGTTGTCATTTTGGTCCTGATGGATTCAAGCGTCAACATATTTGGCGATTCAAATGGGGAATAAACATAAATATTTTAAGATGGTTTTAGACCATAAAATCATATGACTTTTCCTTAGTCTAACCATCCCTAGTTAGAAACTATATTGAAAAATAAATGAAGTATTGTACACCATTTATACAATCTTGCAATAAGAACAACTGTAACTAGAAAGGAACTAGAAAGGTACTGGGAAGCATTAGTTCAAGAAGAAGAAAGACAAGTTCTTCGAAGACAAATAAAAGAGGAAAGGAAATATCAGAGAAATGAAAGATAATATCGAAGAACGCAATAGCAAGGCGGGAATTGAATTTGGATTGATACAAAGGACCAATCACTAGAAGCAAGGGAAAGCAACTGCACACCTCAGAAATTGAAAAGAATTCTCTTAAAGAAGAGGAAAAACTTTCAAACATGGATGATAGAGAAGAAAGACACGAAGAAAGGTGAGAAGAAAGGAGACATGAATAAAGAGATGAAGAAATAAATGAAGAAAGGTGATAGGAAAGGAGACATGAAGAAAGATGAGAACGAAGGTATAGAAACTTAAGAAGGGTAAGAGACTCCTCCATCGACCTTCAAGGTAAAAAACATGAGCTCCTTGTTCTTCTTAAAGGTACTTTGAAGAAATTTTCCGTAGATGGAACGATTGATGCTAAAAGACATGTTGATATGTTTATGGATTTTTGTGATTTCCATATTATTAAACATGATGAGGTGATGGTAAGGTTGTTTCTCCAAACTTTGTCAGGATAAGATAGTGAATAGTACACATCATTTCCCACAAGATCAATCGAATCATTTGATGATCTTGAAATGATGTTATTAAATATGTTTGCTCCTTAAGTCACATATCATACTCTTCATACCAACTTCACCGAAATATTTCTAAAGAAAAATGAGAGGATAAGATATTTCAATTTTATATTCAATAAAACATTGAATAAAATCCCTGAAGACAAAAGGCCTATTGATCTAGTAATACTTGGTCGCTACAAAAACATCATGTCTCCCAATGTGAAATTTACTATTAGATATTCTCAAATTGAGACGCTGGATGAAGAAATAATCAAAGCTACTGATATGGAGGAAATCATGATTGAAAGAGGCGTTGACCCTGACATTATCCTTGGAAGAGTGCAAAGGAAAATGGATAGTTTGAATATTGTTGATCAATGAGAATCTAGTTCAAAGAAGAATGCAGAGAAAAATCCATGACCTGGTGAAAATTAAGCAATCAATGGAGGATTATTTAAATGAACTATCCTGGATGTGAAAATGGATCTCGTTTCATCTCAAGAGATGAAACAAAGAATGAATATTTGTAAGGTAGCTAGAGAGGTAGTGGGGGGGCCCATAGGGCCCATAGTGATAATAGTGGAGGTCATTCAATGTAAGGTGGACTAGGTCCACTATATTATTAAATAAGGCCCACTATGGTAGTTAGATATAATAAATGTAAGATGACTTCTTAGAAGGTTCTACTTCTAGAAGATTCCTCCTCTAGAATGTTCTTAGGTGATGGTAGCACTATATAAAGGGGTTCAAGCAATGTAATGAGACATAAAGGGAAGTATTGTATTTGGAGCAGTATCTCAATAGGAGGATGCCCCCTCGAAGAGGAAAGTGAACAGGAGAGGATCCCTTCCATAATAGGATCCATTGTATGGTGTTGCCCTACCTCAAGGGTTTGATAATAATATTGTGTGGTTTCTTCTATCTTGCTTTGTGGATATATTGTGTATTTAGTATTTTTGGTGATTATATATTCAGATCAGTATTTGGTACTTAACAATTGGTATCAAAGCACTTTCCAGGGCCGGAGTTGTGGGCAACTATTTTTATTTTTGCAGATTTTTTTTTTTTTTTGAGAAGAAAAAACAGGGCCGCGACATTCCAGAAATTTTCAGTATATTTCTGTGAAAAATTTGCAGAAAAGGGTTGTATATATGAGTTTCTCTCAGAAAAACACCCAAGTTAAAAAAAAAAATCGTCCAAAACGGAGTCCGAAAGGTCAAGATATTGAAGTTTTAAAATCTGCAATTTTTCAGGGTTTTTTCTGTGGACGACGACGCGATTTGTTTTTATTTCTGTAGTATTTGGAGATTGAATTTTCCCAAATAAATTACAGATTTGAGTTCTTCTCACAATTTTACCCAATTTCTAAAAAAAAATGAGCCGAAACGGAGTCCGGGAAGTGAAGTTATGGCATTTTAAGTTCAACAGTTTTTTAGGGTTTTTCCAGAAAAAGCCGCGATTTTCTGCCGAAACTTATTGGGTCTATTTTTTTGAGTTTTTTCATGACAGCTACAAGACCGAAGAGTTCATAGGGTGCTCAGATGGCTATTTCGTCTCAAAACTTGAAAGAAATTCTTGAATCATTCAAAGCCCAATTGGATGATAGATTGGATGCATTTGCACATGGCCTCACAAACAGCCTCACACATGGCCTTACAGATAGCCTCACATATGGCCTCAATGCTAGTTTTCGTAGTATTCAAGATTCATTGAACAACATGCAGGAGAGAATTCTTATGCAGGGCCTCATGCATGAATATAATCAAGAAAGATATGTTTGGTATGATTTTAAGGACGATTGTGATGATTGGTATATGGATAGTTGTCATTTCTGGGATGACAACCACTTCCATATTTTATTTGATGACTCTACTCCACCTTCTGTAGAGCACATCAATGTCCCAGATCAGGAGCTAGTTACCAACATTCAGTCTGCATATTCTACAGTGGTATTATTCCTTCCAAATTATGCTACGACCCTTTTCCACTATGTGGATGGATCTTCTTATTTGGATCCACATGATAGGTGTCAGTCTTTGGAGCATCATTTGGAGTTGGTTATTGGGTTCCAAAATCTTCTACGGGGAGTTCACATGAGAACTTGGACATGGGACCCGGGCTTACAATGGTGGTTGGACTACTTCATCATGGTGGCTTTCCTTTCTATATGGGACTTTGGTTCTTCAGTCTTCTTCAGCATTATGGTCCACAAGTATCCATGGGACCCTGGTATATGGTTGTACATCAAGCTAGAGAGGTAGTGGGGGGGCCCAGAGGGCCCATAGTGATAATAGTGGAGGTCATTCAATGTAAGGTGGACTAGGTCCACTATATTATTAAATAAGGCCCACTATGGTAGTTAGATATAATAAATGTAAGAGGACTTCTTA
>ML850772.1:27631-40051 GCA_009831015.1 Picea engelmannii
GCCCTATCAAAATAAGGGAGGGTCCTAGATTGATGCGATGATCAATATTCTTAAATTTACAAAAACATTGTTAAAGTCAATTGATTATCACTTGAATGGAATGGAATAAAATCTATATCGCCCAATGAAAACTCCGCAATTGTCAATGCTCATGACTATCAAATATTTATATCTACAACCCTTCACACAATAAACCCTATGAACCCTTCAACTTATAAAAATATCTACAAATAGTACAAATAGAACATAAACTATAATTTGATGATATGTTTGACTATTCAACCATATTTTCAAATCAACCAAAATTGAAATTATAAGTTGTAATTGATTATCACTTTGATTATCACTTGAATGGAATGGAATAAAATCCATATCACCCAATTAAAACTGTCAATGCTCACGACTATCAAATATTTAAATATCTACAACCCTTCAACCTTATAAACCCTATGAACCTTTCAACTTACAAAAATATCTACAAATAGAACATAAACTATAATTTGATGATTTGTTTGATATTTTCAACCATATTTGCAAATCAAACAAAATTGAAATTATAAGCTACTTGTCTGTTTATAAATGAACAATAAACAATATATTTCACCATCATAAACAATATAAGAGAAATTAAAGATGAAACAATAAATTGATATTTTGAGTTCCATATATATATATATATATAATGAAAGTTTGCATAGTAACACTGCCAAATACATAGGTTCCAAAACCATTTTAGACTAATAACAAAAATTAAGAGGCTTGATTAAAACATTTAAATCCAAAATTATGGACTCTAAGCCATCGCTTTAAGATAGATCACTTCATAGCTGCAAAAGAAAACATTTGTCGAATTTAAACTTTAAAAATTTAAAATAAAATATATCTACAAATTTAAAATAAAATGTACACATAACATTTTAGATAAATTAAACAAGTTTTGATTAAAGAAAAATTGATATACATACCAAAATAGTTAAGTTCCATCTTCCAACATGCTCCTTTTCCACCAAATATAATGTAAACATATTTTCCACCAAATATTATGTAAACATATGTAACAATAAATAACAATAAAAAGAAAAACCAATAACACATATTAGCATATATACTTTATTAGCAAATATTTCAAAGATATTCAACTAAATATTAAATAAACAATAAGAAATAATAACATACCCAACCGAAGTTCCAGATATTTAAGATTATCACTCTCTTTTTATTATACTTTTTTGACACTTTTTTTAAACCAAACTTACATCACGAAGTTCCAAAACTTCCAAAATAGTTACTCTCCATATTAAGCATACATGATTTAAAAAATGTAAAATCTTATCTAGCAAATTTTTAAAGAGAAAAATTGTGTTCTTGGTAACCAATTTTAGTTTTCAAAGTTAGATAATACCCTGAAAATAAATTCAATTGTGTATGAAGAAAGTTCACAAATCTCCATATTAAGCCATTCTTCTAGTAAAATACTTATCTCTTTGTGGATGAAGTCTCAGATCCTTTAGGTGAAGTTCTCATGCGAGGTGACCTTATTTACTTAGCAGTAAAATACTTATCTCCTCTTCTGCAATGGAATAGATGTTCTCATATAATCAAATGCCTTCAAATTCCCTTTCAAATTAAAGGATTCACAAATATCCATATTAAGCCATTCTTCCAAGAAATTACTTATATCTATAAAAGTTCACAAATGTCCATATTAAAAACCATTATTCCAGAAAATACTTATCTCCTCTTTCTGCAGTGGAATAGATGTTCTCATTTAATCTATCATGTACATGTAGAAAACAAAAATATGCACATATATTGAGTCATTCTTCAAAGACCATTTAAATCTTTCATCTTTCTACATGGGATGTATTCATATTACATATGATCAAATTCTCTTTGAAATATGTCTTCGTCATGATATAAACATAAGTGAGATCATGCACACACATAACTTATTTGTATATCTACAAATGTTAGTTTTTGTGGTTACTAAGAAATTAGTTAAGAGTTTGACAATATCCCAAGAAGGAATTCACTTCGTTGTATGCAGAAAAAAAAAAAATCTCCATATTACACCATTCTTGGACAAGAAGGAAAGGAATGCAATCAAAGAAAATTTAGAAACTTCCAATTTTCTGATGTGGGATAGAGTTTGTTCTCAAATAATCAAATGCTCAAGTTCAAAATAAGTTCTGCATCATGATCTAAACATAAATAGGATTGAATGTACCATTTTAGACGATGATAAGCTTATATACAAGTTCTATATATTTCAAAATAATTGATCAAAGTGTTGAAAAGTTATATAGACACTAGTTGAGTAACCCTATAGATAGGAAAGGCTAAACTAAAAAGTTGATCAAACAACAATTTGAAAAAAGTAAAAAAAAATAAGCATATTCAACAAAAATAAGCTTGAACACTTATATATAAAAGGCCCAACATAAAAAAAAAAAAAATCAAAACTCACAAATGTGAAATGTACATACATTTAAGAATCATCATGAATAGACACATCCTTCCCAGGTATGGATGCATCCTCCTCAATCCCAATCTATTGCACTCTCTTATCCACATTCTGTTCAAACACACTCTCAGACACTCTCTTCTCCACATTGCCTCATAACACATTTCAAATTTCTACATTTGAAAATTAAATTTAAATGATTTTATCACATTAAATTATAGTTTTAAATTTTGAAACATGTAATACTTGTGATCTGCCAACCTGAATATCAATAAATTATACCCACCATACCCTAAGATTCAATAAATTATATATTGTTTAAGACATTTTCCTTTTAAATTAATAATTTAAATGACATTTCAATTTTCATATATAACTAAAAAAAAATTCAACATGCAATGATACATGTGAACTCCCACCCTCTTCAAACTCTCCTAATGAGAATTGGGACAAGCCTGCCCAAGTAGCAGAAGATGGAATAGGGATATGTGAACAACACAACTAAGAACTAAATCTAGGATTCAATGTGTTCACATTTATACAAAAAATAAATTTCATGTTGTTGATTAGTCAAAAGATTAAAGATTAGACAACTAAAGTGCTCATATGTGGATATTAGAAAACACATATCTCATTCAATCCATCCAAATTTAAACTCATGGAATCAAGTCCCCTATTTACTCGAGATTCATTTAACATATGAACAAAATGCAATTAATGACGATAACAACTCAATTATTTCTAAAGATGCAATGATATGTATCTAGATCTAGAACTACAAGAAAACTATCATCAAATGCATAAAAACTTTACTAACTATAACACATACCAATACGATGTTTGGTTCATCATTATGAATTAACACCATCCAACCATTACAGAAAAGTGTTTCATACTTATTAAGATCTTTTATTGACATGGTATATATCTCCTCATCTGTTTTGTAAACAAAATTGGCTCTAGAATTGTCTTCCACTCTCTAATGGTTCAAACCAACATCAACACCATAAAAAATTGATTCCAAATTTCCCCCGATTGTATTCCTAGCCTCCTTGCCAACATCTGATGTATCTCACAACTATGAATGTGAGGAAAATTCCCATGTTGGATTAGATACTAAAGGTCGTGGAGGCCTATGCAATGTTGCATTTCAATATTCCCCTTTCTGATCATATGTCCATCATTTACCATCCCCATAATAATTGGACGGTAGGCTGGTATAATCAGGGTTCATGTCGATGAAAAAATGTGTATAAAAGTATTTAGCAAAGTAATGTGGAACCTCATCATTCCACGAAAACTTCTCATATGCTATAAAACACTTATTATAAAGATGGTTTGCTATGTTGGGGTGCTTAAAATATTTCACCTTCAACATCTTTCACTTTGGCCCCTCTTTGAAATTGAACACATAAATTGCATATTCTTTTGAAAATCTACTTTTTACTACTTCCCGTTTATCAGGTCCCATCACCGCTGACTTTCGTCTTCTCATCAAATCGATAAAACTATCATTTGTTGGCTCCATGTCTTGATATGCATCCATAAAGTTCTACAATGAATGAAAACCAATCTCCAAGATTTTCTTACTCTCTCAAGGGAGATCCTGTTAAACTTTAAGCTATTATTAGGTTCCTTTTCAATTTAGTAGATAACCATAAAATAGATAGGATCACTAAGAAAAACACAATCACAAGATACATAGCATTTATCCCTGGAAACACTCATGGAGAAGAAAACTCAGCAAAAACTTCCTTAATATAGATAGCCAAGACAATGCCAAGACAATAAACCAAACACTAGAGAATGTCCTCTCGCAAGTAATGCACCTCTCTCTCTTCATTTTTCTCCAACTGCAACTACCAAACTTATGCTCTAGATGATCGACTGAGTGAATCAACAAATGAGTGGATGACTTCCTTTATTTATACAAACTGGAAAGCGCTGGATGGAGGTGTCTCTTCACTAGCAGGGCCGACTTGTCTTTCTAGGTGGTTAGAACCACTTTGATTTTCCTAAGGGCCAACTTCTCAATTTTCATATTACAATTAGGGTTTGACCAATCCACAAAAGGGGATTTGGTCATTTAAAATTCCCTGACATGATCAATCCACAAAAGGGGATTGATCTAATGAATAATACATCAACAATAAACATAATACTCTTTGTTGTTACAATATTTCAACACCCCCCCTTAACAAGAAGGGTATTCTATAACAACATTAGGAGAGAGAGAGAGAGAAGGAAACATCATCAACAACATCTGGAACATTGAATGGCATATTTATAAATCATTAGAAGTTTTTCACATCATCAATATCATAAAAAACACAAAACAAAGGATGGAGCATCATCAACATCAGCACTAGGCTGAGAATCTTCAACATGAAGATGGCATCAAAGCACGAGGTTGGATACACAATATAATCAGCACGAGGCTGGCAACACAACATCATTGGCATGAATCTCGCATCATAGAATGAGGTTGGCATCACATCATCAACACAAAGCTGGCATCACATCACGAGGCTGGAAACACATCATCAACACGAAGCTGACATCACAACACAAGGCTGGAAACACATCATCAGCATAAAGCTGGCATCACAGAATGAGGCTGGCATCACACCATCAACATGAAGCTGGAATCACAACACAAGGTTGGCATCACATCATCATCATGAAGTTGGAATCACAACACAGGGCTAGCATCACAACACGAGGATGGAAACACAACACTACTCCCCCTTTAGAGGGAGGTCCTTTCGGACTACACCAAGATTATCTCGAAAGTGCTCAAACTTTACATGAGATAGAGGCTTAGTCCATTGATGACCCGACAGATGCCCCCTCCCTCCGCAAGTTCTATGCGACCTCTCAGTCCAATGATCATTCTTTAATTCCTTCAAGCCAAATCGACTCCTTTGATTCCCTACTAGAACCTCAATATTTGATCCATAGGTCTTTCGTGGAACTCCACCTGCACAATCATGCAACATGCATGAGATTTCACCTACACATAGCCTCAGCATGACCGCGACCTTTTCCCGAAATGGAATTTTGGGTCCCGGGACTCCTTGAGTCCTGATGTCGAGAGTCCTCGACTCCTCGATCTCCCGGTCTCCGAAACGCTGATTTTCTGAATTAGCTTCACTCGGGGTTAGTTCCTTGGGCTATACCCTTAGTCCATATGACCACCCCTCATATGACCGCAGTCCTCTTGGGGTTCATCGATGCAAAGCACCTGACTTCCTGTCCTCAAGACTTCCGAAAAGCCGATTCCGGAATGCTGAAATACCTGTGTCCCGACTTCCTCCTCCTTTCGTGATTTCGGGTCTTCTCATGCCGAAATGCTCCGACCTTATGTCTACGGGATCCCCAGAATGCCGAATCCCGAAACCCTGATATCAAGTGTGGCCACAGCCTCACTCCCCTCTATGTCGTATTTCACGATTTTGGAGTTATAATTACCAAAATCTATGATCCTTTGTCTTTGGGACTTCCGAAATCCTGATACCCGGTATGTCAAAATATGACCCGACACTACCCTTATCGTAGACGCTTTTGGGAATTCACATTTCGGGATTTCGCGACCCCTGCGACACTTATCCTCTGTTCTCTCGAATCCCCGGTATCCGAAATCCCGGTGGACTCCCCGATCTCCTCCACATGTCCTCCACAGATGGATGGTCCAGATCGTTTTGGGACTTCACCAGTAGCAAAGCTGAAAGACTCCCTTCTCTGCTTCCCAATGTTGGAATACATGAAATGTGAGGATCTCATGGCACATGTCCCCCACAGATGGACGGTCCCGATGTCTTCGGTGTTTCATGTACTGGGAGTTTGAAACTCTCGGTACCAGAATTTCTACCTCCTCTACCTTCCTAACTCCAAATAGCTGAAATGTCGAAGTTTTGCTCCAAAGGCAAGTCACGTTTCACGACTTCGGGGTTTTCACTATGAAGTGCCCCGGTCTCTTGTCATCAAGATTCCTGAAATGTTGATCCCTGAATCTCCAAAATGCTGAAATATGATGGCTTGTCTACTTTTCATATGAGTATTAAACGTCCTGCAGCTCCTCCTGGATCCGATGGCTATCAGCTATTTGTGCAAGATTTGATGGCCTAGATCTATTCTTCATATGCACTCTCCTGCTGTTGCTTCCTAGACGTGAAAATTCAACGGTCCAGATCTTGTCCTCGGCCTGATCCAACGACAATTGTGCTCTCCCTTGTGAGCCTCTGTTTCTTCCCAATCCTTGAAAGAATTTAAACTTATCAAAGGCCTCGGCCTTTGTCTCTGCTATGAAGCCTATACTCACAACTTCTGTCTGCGTCTTTGAAAATGCTTTCCCTCCTGAGCTTCCTCGAACTCAAATCTTCCAAAGGGTCTTCCTTTCGGCCTCTGCAACCTCTTGGTTATGGCCTGTGCATGAAAGCACTACTCCTCCTGAGCTTCTCTTCTTGAATCCTCAAAGGATTCTTCAACTTCTGCGCTCCTTGCAGAGTCTTTGCATGCACGAAGGTACTATCTCTTTTGATATTTTCCTGTAGCTTCGACCTCTAAGGAATTAACCCTTTTCCCTTATCCCTCAGATGGAGAATCTGATGCCCTCCTAGCACTCCTTTTCTCAATAAAACTTCTTATTGAGTCTGCAGGGTGTTCAACAACCTTGTGAAGATCCTTCCTTGGGCTCTTCTTCTATTCCAGAACTTAAAAGAGTTCTTTCCTTTTGTGCTCTAGCACCTACTCAATGCCCTCCTGGCAGAGTGTCCATAATCCTTAGTGATTTTGTTTCCCTATGAACTCACAGCAGAGTTCCTCCTTAGCACTCTGTGCATGTGCTCAATGCCCTCTTGACAAAGCTCTATAGAATCCTCAGTGATTCTATCTCCTTCTAAACTTGAACCAGAGTTCTTCTCCTCAATGCAACCCGTGCATCTGCTCAATGCCCTCTTGACAGAGCTCTTCTAGAATCCCGCAGTGATTATGTCTTCTGCTGTGTTCTCCTCTACACGGTCTTGTCTCCAAGGTGTTCAATAAAATTGAGATCTTTCCCTAAGTTTAAGACTTCAGCTGGTGCACCCTCCTGGCACGTCTTTGTCCAAATTCCGCAGAATTGAAAGTGCACTCTATGCACTAGCTTTCAAAACCCATAGTGTTCTGTCACACCCTCTTGGCATGAAGCCTCAAAGAACTCCAACCTGAAATCAAAGAACTCTACAGATAGAAAAACCTATCTGTCCCTATAAACGCACATCTACAACATACATGCACAACATAAATAGAACACACATAGACATTCATGCAACACAGACAATATGCAGGAAAAACTGCTCTGGTTTGTATTAATGTCAAATGCCTCCTTTACAAGGTGTTCCTGAGGTCAGAATTTTGATAGAGTCTCAGGTCCTCTTCTCTGCTCTCTTCTCTATTGTCTTGCTACCTCTACTAATTCAAAATATTATCCAAGATCTTTTTACATGAGGGGGCTCTTCGAGCTCTTCCCTCCAAGCTACCTACTCTATTCAATTACATTGAATTTACAATGAATGGGTTGTCTAGTCCAGATCAGAGCTAGATCTCAGCCTTACAACCATTAAAGGCTATCTACATCTAAAGCATGCGTATAGGCAAGGCCTTTTGGCTCTAACAACCTTAGAATATTGAATGCCTTCACATTCAAATTCAAAAACATGAAAGGTTTGCGCCTTTCCTCATTGAATGTGTGCGTTGAGTTGGTTGGCTGGATGGTGCATGGCTGGCTTGGAGAGATGCTCCTGCATCATACTCCTCTGCTGCAAAATTCATGAGCTCTCCACCCTTGTTGTTGAAATCCTCCTAGGTCCCAAACAACTCTTCGGAGTTGTCTCTCTGTTCCATCTCTTTGGTTGTTGTTGCTGTTGTTGCTGCTTTGCTACTTCTCTGGCAATCTCCCTCCTGCTCAGCTTCCCCCTACTGGCAGTATCTTGTGATGACTTCAACATCAGCTTCCTGATCTCATCGATCACCTCATCCAGCTGCTGCCTTGGCTGGCTCTGTTCATGCAATCTCCTCTGCTGCAAATTCTTTCTGCAAATGGGCAGATCATCATGATCTCCCATGCCATATCTTGTGGCCTTAACTTGCCACCATATTACAGATTTCTCTTCTGTAAACTCATTACTGAGTTGTTTCTCAGCCTCTTCATCTGACAGTTTGACTGTCATCTCTCCCTGTGCGACACTAAGTATCCACTCTGCTGCAGTCTCCTCTACAGTCCCCTCTTGACTGACCTGTTGTTCAGCCATCATCTCTGACAATGTTGTTGTTGTCATTCCTCTTGCTGATATGTCTCCATCTCCTTCCAGCTGCTCCTCAACCTAGAAACATCCTCCATCAGTTTCCAACCTCATCTATTGGATGTGCATGCTCTGCACCATCACCCTTCTCTCCAGGGCTTCAAATCCTTGGTATAGATAAGAAAAGCTCATGTTGTCTTCTTTTTCTTCTTCTGCTGCTGCAAGCTCCAATGCTGCAGTCATCTTTGTTTCAGCTGCCTGGTTGAAAAATTTGAGCCATTCCTCGAAATGCTCATTTTCTTCTTCTGCCTGGGAAGTCATTAGTGGCTGCTCCACTTCTTCTTCCATGATAGTCTCTGCTGGCTGTACTTCTACTATTGTTGCATCTACAACACAGGTTTTAGCCCCAACTGAGCTAAGTGGCAGGAATATTTCAATTCCTCCAATGATCAGAAGATTCCTTTGATCTTCCTTCTCCATCATCTCCTCTGGTTGATCTGAACTCAGCTCTAAGTTCATGAGACTTTCAAACAGTCTCACTTCTGTTCCCGTGCCCACCTAGAAAATTGGGAATTTTCTGCTTCCCTCTTGGCAGTCTATGAGATCCTCGGATCCCATCCCATTGCTCTCTTGGCGACGTGAAATTTCCCTACTGTCCTCCTGACAGTCTATGAGATCCCACAACAATCTCATCTCATTTCCCACCTGGCAATCTGAATTTTCGGTCCTGCCCTCTTGGCAGTCCTTAAGATCATCCAGTGATCTCAGTTCATCCTCATCACTGAGATTTCTCCCAGCCTTTGGTTCACACACCTGGACCATTTTCTCCTCTCATCTGTTGAGGTTTTCAGCATGCCTCAACCATATTTTCAACAGCCTCTGCTGTCTTTTGGCCATCAATACCCTGACTAGCCATTTTACCTTCGTCTTCATGGGCCATTCGTATACCCATTTCAACTTAGCATTCTGCTACATCCGCAATGCTAGCTTATCCATCCTCGCTCTAATCTCGACGAGCTCTTTATCTCTCACAACATTCTCCTGCTGTTGATGGATCTTCTTTCCACCACATCCATGGCCTTCAGTAGCCATCTTCCTGTTCCTGTCTTCCTTCCTGACAAACTTGATGTTGTCACTCTGCAACTCTGAGTGCTTCCAACTTTCTCATACAACCCTCCGACTGTCTTCCTGACTACTGTGTACCTACTGACAATCACCACAGAGTTCCAGTACTCTGCCTCCCTCTGCCTATCTTTGAAAGCTACCTCTGATACCACTTTGTTGTATATCAGAGTATTTTCCTTCCTGCTCTCTCTGCCTAAAATACACAAACAGAGTCAAGCTTTGATACCACTTGATGACCGCAGATGCCCCCTACCTTCGCAGGTTCTGCGCGACCTCCCGGTCTAAGGATCGTTCTTTAATGCGTTTGAGCCAGATCGACTCCTTTGATTCCCTACTGGAACCTCAATATTCGATCCATAGGTCCTTCATGAAACTCCACCTGCACAAGCATGCAACAAGCATGATATTTCACCTACACATGGCCTCAACACGACCGTGACCTTTTCCCGAAATGGAATTTCGGGTCCCAGGACTCCTTGAGTCCTGATGTCGAGATTCCTTGACTCCTCAATCTCTTGGTCTCCGAAATGTCGATTTGCCGAATTGGCTTCACTCGGGGTTAGTCCCCTGGGCTATACCCTTAGTCCATATGACCACCCCTCATATGACCGTAGTCCTCTTGGGGTTCATCGACGCAAAGTGCCCAACTTCATGTCCTCAAGACTTCCGAAAAGCCGATTCTAGAGCGCCAAAATCCTTGTGTCCCGACTTCCTCCTCCTTTCGTGATTTCGGGTCTTCTGATGTTGAAATGCTCCGACCTTATGTCTACGGTATCCCTAGAATGTCGAATCCTGAAATCCCAATATCAAGTGTGGCCATAGCCTCACTCCCCTCTATGTCTCATTTTGCAATTTCAGAGTTCTAATTATTGAAATGATCGATCCTTTGTCATCGGGACTTCTGAAATCCCGATACCCGGTATGCCAAAATCTAACTTGGCATTACCCTTCTCGCAGACACTTTTGGAAATTCGCGTTTCAGAATTTCGTGACCCCTGTGACACTTATCCTCTGTTCTCTCGAATCCTTGGTATCCGAAATCCTGGTGGACTCCCCGATCTCCTCCACGTGTCCTCCATAGATGGATGGTCTAGATCGTTTCGGGACTTCGCCAGTAGTGAAGCCGAAAGACTCTCTTCTCTGCTTCCGAATGTCCAAATCCCCGAAATGTGAGGATCTAGTGACATGTGTCCCCCACAGATGGACGGTCCTGATATCTTCAGTGTTTCACGTACCGAGAGTTTGAAACTCTTGGTACCAAAATTTCTGCCTCTTCTACCTTCCTAACTCTGAATAATCGAAATGTTGAAGTTTTTCTCCAAAGACAAGTCGCGTTTTATGACTTCGGGGTTTTCATCGTGAAGTGCCCCAGTCTCTTGTCATCGAAATTCCCGAAATGACGATCCTTGAATCTCTAAAATGTTGAAATATGAAGGCTTCTCTCCTTTGCATATGAGGATTAAACCTTCTGCAACTCCTCCTGGATCCGATGGCTATCGGCTATCCATGAAAGATCTGACGGCCCAGATCTATTCTTCCTATGTGCTCTCCTCCTGCTGCTTCTTGGATGTGAAACTTCAACGATC
This sequence comes from Picea engelmannii, assembly GCA_009831015.1. Taxonomy (NCBI): domain Eukaryota; kingdom Viridiplantae; phylum Streptophyta; class Pinopsida; order Pinales; family Pinaceae; genus Picea; species Picea engelmannii. Next base: position 39,088 of record ML850772.1, read on the forward strand.
CAGATATTTTCCTCGGCCTGATCCAACAACAATTGTGCTCTCCCTTGTGAGCCTCTGTTTCTTCCCAATCCTTGGAAGAATTTAAACTTATCAAAGGCCTCAACCTTTGTCTCTGCTACGAAGCCTGTACTCACAGCTTTTGTCTGCGTCTTTGAAAACGCTTTCCCTCCTGAGCTTCCTCAAACTCAAATCTTATAAAGGGTCTTCCTTTCGGCCTCTGCAACCTCTCGGTTATGGCCCATGCATGAAAGCACTACTCCTCCTGAGCTTCTCTTCTTGAATCCTCAAAGGATTCTTCGACTTCTACACTCCTTGTAGAGTCTTTGCACACACGAAGGTGCTATCTCTTCTGAGATTTTCCTATAGCTTCGACCTCTAAGGAATTAACCCTTTTACCTTCTCCCTCATATGGAGAATCTAATGCCCTCCTGACACTCCTTTGCTCAAGAAAACTTCTTGCTGAGTCTGCGGGGTGTTCAACAACCTTGTGAAGATCCTTCCTTAGGCTCTTCTTCTATTCTAGAACTTAAAAGAATTCTTTCCTTCTATTCTCTAGCACCTACTCAATGCCCTCCTGGCAGAGTGTCTAGAATCCTCAGTGATTCCGTTTCCCTATGAACTCACAGTAGTGTTGGATTACCGAGAGGGGGGGTGAATCAGTAATAGAGTAATTTAACCATATAATCCAAGTGTTATATCAATGAAGCATTATTAATAAAAAATTGCAGAGTAAATAAGCAATGAACAAATGAACAATCATACACATACACAGTACACCAGTGTTTTACGTGGAAACCCAAATCGAGAGAAAACCACGGAATTCATTTTCTTATATGTCTTGAAGAATTACATTCATTGGAAGCACCAACTTCCTTTGTTTTCCAGCTGCATCTGGAAGGAGGATCCAACCCCCTAGTTTCTTAGGCTACAACCTGAGGGAAGCTCCAACTCCCCAATTCTCTGG
>WSFP011368921.1:0-31656 GCA_009831015.1 Picea engelmannii
ATAAAAGGGAGGAGGGTAATAAGGGGGTCCTCTATACATCGGTGGATGTTGGGGTGTACCATACATAAGTGGTGGTTGGATGTACGGATTGTGGTGTGTTGTGGTACCTATCAATCCATCTATTGAGAGAGACATCCTAGGTTTGTCTTGGCCGAATGGTATGGGTCTCGGGGCATCAGGTAGTACCATATATAAGTATCCTGACTGTGCATAAATGAGGTCGTACTGTTGAGCCTTGCTGATGGATTCCTCTTAAGATTGGGGGAAGGTGGAGGCCACATCTTTGGCAAGGAGGGGGATGAGTGATCTGAGAAACCAATCAAGGCATTGTTGCTTGGTGGTTTTTGCTTTGCATAAACCACGTCGCTTGTGAATGTGGTCAACGATATGTGTGGCTGAGGTTTTTTTAAACTCAAAGAGTAGTTCGAGACCATTGTCATGGCGGATTGGTAGTTGAAATAAGGTAAAAAATGCTTTGGTCAAGTATTCAAAAGTCACATGGGACCCTGATTTTTCATCCACGTACCATTTGGCCGATGGACCTGTGAGTGTGCATTGAAATAACCTTAATTGGACAGAGTCGTCCATGATGTTGTTTGAAGAGCACCATAAGTGGAAGGTCATGATATGGTTGGCAGGATCTTCTCCCGCCTTTCCTTCAAACTTGGGAATGTCCGAAGGTAGTTTGGTAGGCATTGCAGGCCATGTGGGGCCATGCAATATAGGATCATTTGTGAGCTTGCTCAGATCCTGTATGTTTAGGGAGGCCAAATATGGCATCTGGAGTGGCGGTGGAGGATTGGTTCTAGCCATGGTGTGAGCAGGTGGTATACCTGACCCTTGAGGGGGGTTTAGTGGGGGTGTACTTCTCCCTTGAGAAGAAGTGTACCCTCCACCTCCTTGTGAAGGAGAGATATTGGATGGATGACCTTGGGAAATGGACCCAAGTAAAGTGGAACCAAGAAAAGATGATCCCAATATAGTAGCACTCATAGGGGTGTGAGAGGGTTGAGCCGGTGAGTTGGCAAAACTAGGAAATCCTCCTAGAATAGGAGGGATATTTTGTAAGTGTCTGGAAGGAAGGGTATTCTGTGGGTCCCCTATGATGTCTGACTAGCAAAGTGAAATGTGTGAAAATGGTGATGAGAGCAATAAATGAACAAGAGTTTTTGTATAATTTTGGACTTTCATAATATATCTCACAATCACATGTAATCACAAGAGCATCATACATAAATCAATTCAAAAGAGGGATACATGTGGGTAGGTGGATTTTTTTCGTGTGGGAGAACAAAGAAAACAAATGCTCATGTCCTAAAAAGACATAACATTCTTCCTCTCAAATAGCACTATACCTTCCAATAGTACTCAACAGTGGGGTCTGAAGCCACCGGAAGAGAAACTAGTGAAGGATGAAATAATAAGTTATAATGAGGGGTAGAAGGTGCATATCCTGAAAGAGATGGTGATATTTCCCAATAGCCACACAAAATCTGATCAAGGTGCAATTGCAACCCACAATTGCCACCTGGGTAGATGTCCTAAAATTTGGTCATTAGGTACCTCGGTCAAAGTGAGACATTTAGATTTTCGGCCTCAGAAATGGGTCACAGGCTAGATCCCATCCAAGAGGTGGGTGCCTCAAGGGGGTGTGAACCAATCTCATTTGAATTAAGTGGGAGTGGATAATTCCTTCAAGAAATAGTGGGACATTTCAAAATCCATTTGGAGGAAACCTACTTCAACCTCCACAATTCGAGATGAAATTATGCGAGTGAGTAGTGACTTTGTGTGTGAGAAAGTGATAAAATGTGCCAAATTTATTAATAAGTTAGGTGTCACCTTGCAGCATGTGGACTTCGTGTGGTCCTTTACAAGTCTTGATTACCTATCTTACTAGATGCCATTGGTACAACCTTGCAGAATTTTAAAGTCCCTAGAGAACTAGCATGTGGACATATGGGTCCTTACCAATCCTTTAAACTCCCTAATGTGATTTAATCTAAGAAATCTTCAAAAAATGTCCTAGATTTCAAGCATGTGGGGATGTATGAGCATGTTACAATAATATTTAAACTCCCCTAGTGATGTAAACTAAGAAAGTAGCTTAAAAAACTATCCTAATTTTTGCAACATGTGGGCATGTATGGGCCCTTACAAATTTAAGATGTTTTGAAAAAAAACTAAGAGGGGACCTAGGGGGGCTTTGTACTCTCCTAAATATTTTATTTTTTAAGGGAGATGAAATCTTCCCTCAATTGTTTTTCTGATTCTCAAGATCACTCTATGGTGTGAGAGAAGAGCATACTCAATGATTGAAGTTTGATTTCTGGTCCCAATGCAAGTGTTTATATATGTGATAGCAAATTATCTTAACTTAACTTTTACAATCAAAAGAAGCCATCCATGTGGCAAAATGAAAGAAAAAGAGGAGAAATATGGTTCTTTTTAACCTCCTAAGTGCCTATGTTTTGACTAACCCTTCATGTGGAGAGGGAATCTAAGTGTGGTGAATTTACAAATTATATAGAATCACTATTTAGAAGGCTAGGGGCCTTACAAACATCACAAAAAACTCTTATAATATTGGATTTCTGGACAGATGCGTGGGCCCCAGTTTAGACAGAGGTGCATGTGGCGCCAATGCATAGAGAAAAAAGGACCTATTGGCACACTGTGCACAGAATGCGATGGGAAGCACAATTCTTTTGGAGCACGTGCTTGGAAGACGCGCCTGTGGGATGAAAAACCTTTGCAGGTTCTGATACGTGTCTGAGAAGAAAATTTTAACTGAAATTCTCTTATTCTAGCTCCAAATTCAACCTTTTGGAGGTAGGTCTGGGCCAGTTATGATCCCTGGAATGTAAATAAATAAAAAATAAGTTCTCAAACAACCCAAATAGGGAGGAAATTGATACCTTTCCCTAGTATGGTTGCCAATCTATTGTATCCTTTTCGCCACTTGAATGAGAAAAAGAGGGACACTTGCAAGTCCAGTTGGGTCAGCTGAACATGACAAAAGTTAGTGTATGAGTCAAATGACTCAATCACATGAAATAAACAAACAACTAAGCTAATAACAACTAAAGAAACAAAACTACAATACATAAGGAAATTAGAACAAAAAATAATCAAACAATTGACCAATATTCATGCCACTAATGGATATATTGTATTAGTGGTCAAACACCAAGGAAAAAGGGGGACTTATGGATCCCCTCTTCCTCTAAGGGAGGGATCTTGAGTCCCCTATGTGAGAGATCTTCTTACAAATGGAAAACTAGAAAGGAAACGGTGAATAAATCCAAGCTTATTCCCTCAAGAGGTGAGGTGAATAGATTAATGAGATGATGCTAGTATACTCCAAGAAGGAAAGAGGTTCCTTGTAGGAGAATAGAGGCAACATAACAATACAATGAGATTCTTGAATTCATAGTGCACCCATGGCCTCTATTTATAGAAAATCTTTGAGGCATTATCCAACTGGTCTTTAGTGTGAACAAGGGGCTCTTTATGGTACCCTTAGGTCTTTGACCAGCCCCCCACTCGGATTCAACTTGGATTTGAGGGTCAAATCAACTTGGGATCTGAACCAGAAGTGGGTGAGGGGTTGATAAGAACCCTAAATGCATCGTTCTCAAGTGTGCGTGTCTTTTTGCGTACACAGTCACACATCAGGAACATGTGCACCTTTTTTGATGTTTTTGACCTGTGCATGTGCGCGCGCTTCTTGTAGTTCTTCTGCGCATGTTAATTTTTTAACCAGCTGTATAGTTTGTGCCTTTTGGAAATGCATTTTTGAAGCTGTGGGTGAACTAATAGGTGTTTGGAGATGCTGGATTCCTGTAACCATTTGCGGATGAAATTTCAGTGATAATAGGTGGGTCCTTGGCTTCCTTGATGTGTTGATGACTCCCTCCTTGGTGGATGAGCAAGGCACCTAAACAAGAAATTGTTGAAATCCCCTTACTCTGACAGATAGGTGTTTTTTTATCTAGTGATTTCCTCATTGTAAATCAAATTAGTAGCTCACAAAATAGAATACACTTGTTGGAATACTCAACTCAAATAAAGATAGCAGAATAAATACTAGAAACCAAAATCTCATACACAATACACAAAGATATTATGCCCATCAACTAATCTTATCATTCAAATAACTTCAAATTTCATAATATCTCCCATACATGGGAAAATGGACCATAGAGAAATACAGAAAACTACAGACAATACCCACAAACCCTAGAAATTATTGATCTGTTGTGTGACCTTGGGTTTTCATGTTTCTTGATATGTACATGCATTTCCTTAAGAAAACATGTGTATACGCACCTATCTCCATCGAAACATCCATATACACACTCAAGGAATGTATGGGAACTCTGTAGGTGCAACCCTGCTGATGCGGCTCTAATCTATTGAAACCCACTTGCAACTACCTCTGTTCTCTCTTCTCCCTGACATGATCTCTAGATTGAAGTACTTCTCCACCTATTCAATATATCCTTGAATCATAGTCCTTCGGGATCTAACCCTTGATAAAAAGTCCTTATTTAACCTCTATTGTGTATTAACACACAATGTCTCACACAAGTATCTTTCTCCTTTACCCAAGCCATGCTTTTATAATCTTGAGTTATGTACTAACCCTAATCTCCAAAGTGATTGATGATTGATATTACTTCTCACCTCACTTGAGATCAATGGCTATTATTTAATTCACTAATGCTAATTAAAAAAATTCTTTAAATAAAACTCAACTCACTAATAAAATAACTTTAATTTATTCATGTAATTAAATTAAAGTCTCAAGGTAGAAGTCTTTGGACAACTTCCACACGTCTAGACACTTAAACTTGTGCGAAAGTACTTGTCTGATGCTACAAACATCAATATAAATATACTATCAAGAGGAAGAGGCCCTCAATATTTATGGTGATATTTCAACAACATAAACCTACTTTTGATAATGGATGAATGGAGATATCTCAAATGATTTATTTATAATGAAAATAGTGGCTAAACCCCCTTGACGCGATCTTCCAAATAGTGACTGAAGATGACTGAATAAATATAAAAAACATAAATTATGGTTTAATATGGTCCAAATATAACTATGATCCCATTACACCACTTCAGGTGCATTGAGGAGTGATGGAAACAATCAAAATTATCTTTTTTATGGAGCAGTACAACTTTTGGGGGTATTATCTACATTGTCTTTTTTATGGAGCAATACACTTTTTGGACAACTTCAAGGTTTGAGTAGGATATTTTTGGTGTCATATGGTGGTGGAAAGGGGATAAAAATGGTCGCTACACATGCAAATAGTGATATATTTCTATAAGACTATGAGAAATTTCACAAGTGAGAAGTTTTTATGTGATAACAGATTTATCCCTAATGTGTGAAGTTTGGAGAAAATCATATGACCAAAATACATCACAATTTATTTATCCAAGTACATGAAGAACCAAGGAAGGTGGATTTCCTGCAGAAGGTTTATGGAGAAACACTTGTCAATAACAAGTAAAAAAGGTGATAAGTGTACAAGGTATCAATAGAGACAAGGTGGGCATACCCATGCTCATTGATATATAATATCAATGGTGATATAATGAGATAGAATCTAGCATGTGGTATCCTACCAAGTCTAAGAGCAATGAGTTGATACAACTCAGACATGTTTGATAATCTAGTACAATCAACCGAACCACTGAAATATCAAGCACATGAATCTCACCTATATGATAATGAGCTAGATTCAAGCATGGGAGAAATAACTGTTATACAATTATTTTCCACCCGATAACCCAATGGGAATCATCTATAGGTTAGAAGTATGAAACACTTAATTAAACCACTTTTCCCTGATTCTGTAATACCTTTTTTCATGGTCGTTGGTTGCCCCTTTACATCCCATGACCAATTATTGATGTTCTCTCCTTGTCCCCTTTCAAAGAGAGATTTATCGCTCCCTACAAGAATGCAGGGCGCTACTGGTTCTGTTACTCCCTATTTAGGATTAGTTTCCATGAGATGAGATTAAACCTTAGATTTTGCATGGTTCAACCTTGAGAAGATTTTTATCTTGGGCATCTAGATCCTATCTAGATTAACCTTTGATCTTATCTCTATTATCCTATATATTGAGGGTCTCTCGTGGGAAAAAGGGGAGAGAAAAGAGAAAGCAAACTTATATTGGCAGTTTGATTACAGAGCTTGGGCAAGGAACTTGGGAAAGGACTGCATCAACTTCCTTAATTGTAAGTTGTAAACCATTTGTCCATTAATGTAAGATGTACAATATTTTCCTCCTTACTTGATTGTATGTAATTGTTATAATCTTTGAAGGGAATTGATATTATTATGTTATGTCACTAGATCTATTGTCCATTTATACATTATTCGTTTGATCTTGTGAAAGGTTTTTTTGTGTCTCTATGTGTGCAGATCCATGTTGGAAAGAGTGAAGGGCATATTCGAGAGATCTAACAACTAAGGAGTGTGCGGGGACAACCGTCAGATTGCCAGGTAAACCTTTTATTCTATCAACTCGTAGATTATTTTTGTGTATAATTTATATCTAGGAAAATATATTGATTGCATATTTATTTTGTCTTAGGTATAGGAAGAGCCTAACGGAGGTAACTCCTACATGGTTCATTTACCCTACAACAAACTGGTGACTCCACTAGGGAAGTCATTGTTGTTTAGTCAATTTCTTCCTCAACTTTTTGTTGGGCTCTAAATATGTCCTAAAAACAACCTTAGTCTAACATTAATTTATCAACTGGGGATTCATCTTCTCTTTCAAGAATGTCTGCAAAGTCTATGAAGATAGTTGTAGAGGTTTCAAATCATGTAGATAATTCAGTTAAAGTAAATCTAAGTCTATCTAAATTACTGTAATAATCAAGTTCTTCACTCATTCATTAAAAACTTTGAAACTGATAACTCATTCAACAGAATTGTAATCTGATCAATAACACTGTGAATCAAACACACTAATCAATTTGCTGAATTCATCTAACTAAGAAACAATAATTTAATATGTGAAAATACTTAAGGAATCAATCTATCAATGATTATTTAACCTGCTAGAAAAGAATAGTGAATTACTGTATAGAACAACACATGTGAATTTAGGCAAAAGGGACATCAAATGTGAATTTGATAAAAAGGAAAAGTAAATGCGAAAATGAAAGGAATTCTCAAATGATAAACTAACAGTAATTGGAAATGGAACAACAATCGACAATCTTCAACATCTATCTTCTGCAATGAACAACATAACCATTTCATAAAAGAATCAACACACTCATAAATTTATCTTAACTGTTGCAAGGAAATTTAAATCACAGAACTGAAATAGAATTGATATGATTACAAATGAGACAGTAACTCTTTTCGACTAGGCCCATGGTCTTCAGAAGGTACCGCTGCTAAAAACTAAGTATGCAAAGATGATTAAAACTTTCAAGGCTTTCATTAATTCCATAACTGGTAAATCATTTAAAACATACTGCTTGTACAGAGTAATTCAAAGATCTGAATGTTTGATTGAATTTCTTGGCCTTTCTCTATTGTTCACCAACCTCTATATATTACAATAACATGGGTAAATTAAGCTATCCCGAGGATCGAGAGATCCTCGGGATTGCTTTTACTATTTATAAAGATTACAAAATAAAGAGTCAATCTTCCTCTAAACTTCTTTGCGCTTGATTCCTTCGATCTTTAATGGCTTATGTATCTTCAAGATCTCTTTAATTCTCTTGAGGCAACAACAATTATCCATTTTTTGCAATAAAATCAAACAATTCAAACCAAAATTCAGAAATTATCTAATATCACTCAATAACATTTCTAGAAGACTTTTGAATCATTTTCTTTCCTAATTAATTCTAATTAATAGAAAAGTCAATCAAGAATATATCATAAACCATGATAATAAGGAGGATATTTGTACCTTTTTCTCAACTCAACATACTCCCTAGCTTACCTTTTTGCATGTCCTCATGCAAGTAGAGAGTTTACATGTAAAGAAGTGATACTGAAGGGAGGAGAGGTCTTTTCTCTAGGTCTCATGAACCCATTCTTACCTTTAATATCTTCAAAAGCAACATCTTCTTCCTTCTTACGAATTTCATAGATACTTCGATAACCCTCTGGATGATACCAAATAATGGGAGGACTGTACCTTCATCCAATCCAGACATGCCCTTCATCTAGGATAATTCTAGCACACCTCTCTAACCTGAAGGTGGTTGCGTGAAAATTTCTGAAACCAAAGGGTTCCCTATTCTTGACTGCAATTGAGGAGACATACCATCTTAGTTTAGCAACATAAATGACTTCTTCTTTAAGCCCTCTAAAATACTGTAGGCTTGAATTTATAACATGTCAGTGGATGGGGTCTAAATATTCTACAACCTTCTCCCTCTTCATGAATGTTTAGTGTTGCATAATGGTTTTAAGTTTTTTAGGAGGGTCCCCTCTGATCCATAGGTCTAGCCTAGTCTCCTTTTTCATGAAAACCTTGTGTGCTTTAGCCCACCTAGTTTGGTTTTTAGCAAAGGAAAAAAATGCCTGAAACTGTATGTCCCTAGTGAAAGGACCAGGGTTCTCTTTTCTGTTCTCTCCTAGGATGAAGTTGTGAAGGTATAGTTCACACATAAAGTATTTTAATCCCTCCTCTTTTTCTCTAAAACATGAAACAAAATAAGAAATAGTGGTGAACTCAAAAGGTTTTCTTGCTCTAATAGATTTTATCCTTAGCAACAGATAATGTTCTAAAAAAAATAAGGTGTAATTAGTAGGAGGGGCCTTGCAAGCTACTATATCAGAATAAATAGAGCAAATTTTTTTGATTTGCTCCAAAGCTCCATCTAACTGGCCCTATACTTTCTTCACCTTTCCTTGAGCTCTGCTGAGATCAACAAAGGTCTCATTCTTTGTTACTGACATGGCTTGAAGTTATTTGACAACTTTTTGATGTTCTGCGATTGTTACCATTTCACTTCTGCATTGAGTCAGGGTTTGTTGGGATTGCACCAGTTCTGCTTCCAACCTGCTAATGATGGCATCCTGTTCAGTGGAGTGAAATGATTCCTCAATATGAAAAACTGCCTCTATTGTTGCTGGAGCATCTGTCTGGGTTCCTATTTCATTTGTTTCCAAAGGAGCATGAATATATGTAGGAAACACCCCTTTAGTTTGAACAACTATTTCTTTTGTGGCTGGAACCTCAGTCTGAGTTTCTATTTCATCTATTTCCAAAGGAGCATGCAATTTTTTTTGTGTTCCAACATAATTGCTGTGGACTGTTCTTCTGGGAAGTGGATTTCTTCCCTGTATTCTAGGCCTCTTGGATTTATTCTTCTCATGGGCCTTGTCAGCTTGCTCCAACTTCTTCCTAAGTTGTCTAATTATTTCTTTTAATCTACCAACTTTTTGTTTCAATACTTTGATTTTCTTAACCCTTTTCCTCAATATCTTGTTTTACTGTTTCAATTTTCTGATTTTATTATTTCCCTTTCTTGTTGTTTTCTTCTATCTATGGGGAATTTCAAGGTCTTCCCCACCTTGATCAGCTGGTGACTGCTCCCCTGCTTCTTCTGGGTGCTATGTTTTTTCTAAAGGACTATTTACCTCAATTTGAGGTTATGTCTATTCTGTTCCTTCAGGATATGGCATCTCGACATCAGGAAGATCCAATACATGGTTTGAATGGGAGGAAGTTGGTGCTTGGGGTTCTCCAGACCTGTCTATGTCTTCAGTAATTGATGTCCCTAAATTTCCCATTACTTGAGCCATCTCTACTTCATAACTTCTAAATAAATGTTCAGTAAGGATTTCAAGTGATGGTTGCTTTGTCTGTGCATTTTACTGAGTGTTCTCATGTGAGATTTGTTTTGTTTGCATGGTTTCCTGAATGTTTTCAGGTTGAACTGTCTTTTTACCCCTTCTTCTTTTCACAGTAGAGGTTTCAGGAACAACAATTGTTATTTGTCTCTTCTTCTTTGATGTTTTTTCCTGTATGGTCTGAGTTTCTGCCAGTTGGATGGGGTATGATTCCATTTCAGGCTGGGGTACTGGAATTTCACTTTTGGCACTGTCTCCTTCTACCTAGGCTGCCTCAATTCCCTGTGGGGGGATTTCATGGTGGATTTCGGGTTGTTCAATTTGTAGGGGCTCAATTAAATCTCCCCAAGTGATTTGTGTATGGCTCAAGGCCTTGTTCACTATTAATTTTACTAGTCCATGGTGACTAATTATATTGACAGGGTCTTTGGCCTTTTGGGTCCTTGTAGCAACTTCATGCAACATGGCATTTAAAAAGAATGGAAAATTTATCATTGACCTTTGTTTTAATGCTGCTATCAGTTTGAGGTGGCATGGTATCACCACATTGTATCTCCCATCACACGTGATATATCTCTGTATTACTCCTACTATCTCCCTCCATGGCTCGCTGAGAGCAGTGGGGTTGAGTCCTTTTTTTTTTTGTCGATTTCTTCTCCTGGTTCCATGAAGGACTCCACAGCCTCCTTGAGCGCTGTGTATTTCCTAGTCCAATGTGTGCATTCATTTGGGAGGCATGTTACCTCCACTATAATTTCCTCAGTGACCGGAATTGGTATGTCTCGAATCACCGAGACTCCCCTCTGTAAGTTCTGGAAAAATTCTAGCGTGATATTTATGTCATATCCCTGCAATCTGTTGAAATATTCTGTCCACCCCAGATGATGTAAAATTGATCTTGCTTGGTTGGTTACTTGTAGCAATGTGGGATCTCCGTGGATGCTTCGACTACCCATGTCTTCTGTAAACAAGTCATCACAACTATCGTTCCTGGCTGCAAACTCAATTAGACAAGATTGTGAGAAAATATTACTAGAAATGGTAAAAATCATAGAACAACAAATGTATATAGAAATATGAATTTTGTCATTAATTGTAATCATTATGATCTATTGATAAACATGCAGAGTATCTGCTCCCTTATAAATAAAAAGGTCGACCTCGACCATCAATATGTGCGAGTGTAATGATGGTAGGTAGTTCAAGTGAGGGGTAATTACTATGCCGTCGCCACTACTGGGAGAACAATCACTAATAACCTTCAAAAGCACTTTAACGGTAATCATGAACAATAATCACTCTTTTGTGGGAAGTACAAATTCAAATACCCATGTTCAAAAATGTCTAAGGAAAATTTTTTCGAGTAATCTAAATTTGTTCACATTTTATAAATATTCCACATGTCATAACTTTGTTACTTTACCTTATGTTAGATATAACCAGAATGATAGCTTGTTTAAGAAAGGAAGTCTAGGAACACACAAAAAAAAACTTAGCGTATTTAAGATAAACTTCCATACCACAGGCAGAGCCACTGCTGCCAGTACACATCCATAGCCTCGACAGGGTTGCCTTTTAACCCATAGATGAGCCAGTATCCTTAAAAATAGTTTAAATCGTCTTTTCCCAAAAATACCACTATCCTGGAATGGTAGCCAGATAACGATAATGCCACTCACTAGATCGTAACCTAAGTGAACAAGCTGACTCGTGATGAGACCTCTTGTCTTTTGACACTAAATTCCAAAGGCCATTGCCCTGGTGTGGTAGCCATAGTGGGAATGTCACTTATGTTATTAAATTATGATCATGGTAGGTTGGATCATGACAAGACCCCCTATCCTTTGTGGGAGAAGTTTATTTCTTTATTTATATTTCTTTATTTATTTTTTATTTTTTTTAGTCTTTAATAAGGGAGGCTCATCTACTCCTTAAGAGTGAGGGATGGTGTAAGAAGTGTAAGAATGCCAAGTAAAAATGTGCCTTAGAATCCTTATTATGATATGAAGGAAAATTATCATTCAAGTATATGTATATATATAGGGGAAAGAAACGAATTATGGTGGTTAAGGATTATGAACAATATTAAGATAATTCGGAGAAATCAATCCAAAAACAATTCGGTAAGCTATGCTAGATAGTCCACAAAATAAAATGAAAAATTGTTACCATGATAACTAAAAGTGATGCTGTTGAAAATTAGTTAGTGAAGGTCATACCCAAGGGAGTGGCTAAACGTATCAACAACACATGTTGATCATGAAAAATTGTGACTTTCGAGGAAAAGGAACAACAATAAAGAAAAACTGCAAAAGGAACAACATTTGTTTCTTTCGAATGAAAAACGCTATCCAAAAAGGAACGACAATCACGACAAAGGGGATGAAAAATGTTACATTCGATTGAATGATGCTACTTGCAACAAGGAACGATAATCACAACAAAGGGAACGCCAGTCGTTACTTTCAAATGAACAACACTACCCTCGAAGGGAACAACAATCGCATGAAGGGAATGCCAGTCATTACATTTGGATGAACGATACGACTCACAAAAGGGAGAAACAATCGCATGAAGGGGATGACAGTCGTTACATTCGAATGAACGACAACGATGGTTTTCTAGTTTTAACCATCTAATTAAATAATTGGATACCACCCGCAGACAATTTTGTTTTAGGGAATCCAATATTGATTAGTCATAAACTAAATTCATTCAATTTTTATGGGAAGGTTTACTCAATTATCAAAGTATTGGATGGTTTGTAGTGTTATATATACTACAACTACACATTCTTTTGGTGTGGTCACCCAAATTTTTGCTGCAGAACATGACATATTCATCTCCTATGTAGAACAAGGTTTAAGTTCTATGGATTCTTCAAAATGAGACAAGACTAATTTGAAAGTTTGGATAAGGAACATAAAAGAGTGCTAATTATATTTATTACAGTCATCTTTTCTAGTTATTATTCTCCCAAGTGACTTTCCTATAAAGTAAAAATATAAAGTCTCAATCAAATCCTTAAAGAAAACTATATACAATATGTACAGTGTTGATAAAAACAACAATTTTATCAAGCTGAAGTTGCTGAGTTACCTTCCCAGTTAGCTAAAATATGAACAGTAGGATCATTACTTACTTCTTGGAAAAATGATTCTTTTGAAAGCCGTTGATGGTAGAGTCATAGCTGATGTCCATTTACCAGAAAATGAGAACCAAACCCATCAATGGTAACTAAAGTGACAATGGCGTTATCATGAACTTCATTGATTTCATATGGTCCCAACCACCTTGTCTACAATTTTCTAGGAAAATCCTGAAATATGGAATCATAGAGAAGCGCCCAATCACCTTTCTGGAAGGATTTCTTCTTGATATGTTTATCATGCCAGCTAGCTCTCTACTGCTGAATAATAGCTATGCGATGAAGGGAGAACATGTGTGATTCATATAACTCATTAAGCTATTGTAAGTGTTGTGTGTGTGCCTCCGTAAGATCCAGTCCAATTTCTTGGGCCATTCTTAGAGTCTTGATCTCAAATTCAATTGGAAAAATAGGTTCTTTGCCAAAGACTATATAATAAGGAGAGTAACCAATAGTGTTACGCCATGTTGTACGATAGGTCCATAAGGAATTTGGAAGATCGGCTGCCCAATTTTGACGGTTTGTTGAAACTGTTTTTGTTAATATTGCCTCCAAGACTTTATTGGTACTTTCCACTTGTCCGTTTGCCTGTGGGTGGTATGGGGAGATAACTTTGTGTTTGATGTGATAATTACGCAGAGTGTTCGTGATTTTATGTGCCGTAATTTGCGACCCTCCGTCAATGATTACTTCCCTGGGTAATCCATAGCTTACAAATAATTCAAAGAGGAACTTGATGACTGCTTCCTTAGTTTCATTTGGCAAGGCTACTGCTTCTACCCACTTGGTCATATAGTCTGTTGCAACTAGTATATAAGATTTCTAGTTTGATTTTGGGTTGAAAGGGCCAACAAAGTCCAATGCCCATCTCTCAAAAGGTTCTGCCACCACTTGTTCTTGTAGGGGAATTTCATCAGCTTGGCCTGGTCGACCCATCCTCTGACAATTATCGTAGGCCTAGACATATTTCTTTGTGTCTTTGAATATTGAGGGCCAATAGTAGCCCATCTGTAAAACCTTGTGCCTAGTTATGCGATCTGCAAAATTTCCTCCACAGGGCTCATCATGACCCACCTTCAAGACATCGTAAATTTCATAATCTCTTACACATATTTAGATCTGAAGGCTAGACCCTGTGTGGAAAAGATATTCATTGATCTAGGTGAACCGTGCACTGTGCTGAACGATTAGTTTCCTTTATCTTGATGACAGGTGCACTGGTAGTTTTACAACTACCAGATAATTCACCACATCAGCGTACCATGGCATCTTAATAGTGATAGCGAACAAGTGTTTGTCTGGGAATTGGTCTTCAACTGTCAAAGAGTCATCTGTTTTGGGCATGCGAGACAAGAAATCTGCAATGAGATTCTCTCTTCCGGGATGATCCTTGATGGTGATGTTGAATTCCTGCAATAGTAATAACCACCGAGTAACCCATCCATTAGTAATTGGTCTGTTAGCTAAATATTTAATAGAAGAATGATCAATATACAAAATAATTGGATAGCCTGTTATATAGTGGCGAAATTTATTAATAGCATGCATAATGACTAAACATTCTTTTTCTGTTACTGTGTAATTTAATTAAGTGGGAGTAAGATTTTTGCTAATAAAATAGATAACATTAGTTTTCTTGTATTCTTCCCGTCCAAGTACAACGCCTATGGTGATATCCAATGCATATGAAGAGATGTGAAATGGTAATTTCCAATTTGGTCCTCTTAGCACCGGTGCTATTGAAACCAACCTTTTGAGTTCTGCAAATGCAACATCACACTTATCAGACCACTGAAATTCCACATTACCAGTTCAATAATGTAAAGGTGCAACTATCCTTGAAATTTTTTCTATGAATCTGCGATAATATCCTGCACAACCAAGGAAACTACGTACCTCAGTTTGTGTATGAGGTGTAGGTATATTAAGGATTACCTCTATTTTTACTGGGTCTACCTTGATTCCATCTGCAGAAACATAGTGTCCTAGTACCACACCGTCAGTCATCATCATATGACATTTTTCATGACTCAAACATATCCTGGTAGAAATGCATCGTTCCAATACCTTCTCTAGATTACTTAGAGCTTGATCAAAATCAGTGCCATAAGGGGTGAAATCATCCATGTAAACTTCAATTCCTTCATTAATCAAATCGGAAAATATGCTTAAAATTGTTGGGTATGTGTTATATTCTTTGCACGAGTAGTAGTGTTTGAGCACCTGCGTCGGGCGCGCAGGGGGGTTAAAGGGGGGGTGCAGGGGTTCGGGGGCAACGCCCCCGATTTTTTTTTCTTCGGGCCGACATATTTTCGCCGGTTTTGGGCCGACATATTTTCGCCGGTTTCGGGCCGACACATCTTCGCCGGGCCGACATATTTTCGGGACCACGTGATATTAGGTGGTTTTTCGGCACATGGTTTTTTGCCGATGGTTTTCTAATTTCGGTTAAGGAATTAGGGTTTTGGACTAATCCAGGTCATTGGGTTAGGGTTTTGGATGCCGCTGGCTCCTATATGTATATTGTATTGTAAAAAATGTAACACAATATATGTATGAATATAATATATGATGGTTTTCCCGGTTTGGGTTTCCAGGTGAAAAATCTCTGTGTAATGTTTGTATTTGCCATTGTATCTTTTCTGTTCTTTTCTGAATATCGATTTGCAGTAGATATTGTACAAGGTTAGAATTTACAAAAATAACTCTCTAGAATGTATCTGGAGCATTACATAATCCAAAGGGAAATACTCTATATGCGAAGGTACCCCAGGGACATGTAAATGTAGTTTTATCCTAGTCTTCTAGAGCAATTTGAATCTGATTATAATCGCTAAAGCCATCTAGGAAGGAGAAAATTGCTTCCCTGCTAAAGTATCAAGGACATGATCAATAAAATGTAGGGGAAAGTGGTCCTTTTGGGTAGCTTTATTGAGTTCTACGTAGTCTACATAGATTCTCCACTTCCCATTATTCTTGGGGATGATTACTATTGGGGAGGCCCACCAGCTGTCTAAAATAGGATATATGAAATCTACATCCAACAGTTTTTGTAACTCTTCTTTAACAACGTCCCTGGGATGAGGATTCAATCTTCGTTGGGGCTGTCAGATGGGTCGAGCATCTTTCTCAATATAGATATGATGTGTACAGAGTTGGGGATCAATGTCCTTCATGTCGGGATACTCCCAAGCAAAATCCTGCTGATATTTAGAAAGGATCTGAATCAATTTTTGTTGTTGTTGCTCATTCAAATTAGCATTAATATTCAGAAACCTCCCTGGTGCAATTTCAACTAATACGCTGTTATGGACAATAGTAGTGGGAATCTATTCCTCCATCGGTTCTTCCAAAGGATCTTCCTGTGCTTCATTATCTAAAACAAACTTTAGCATTTGACATGTTGGGTTGCCTATAATGGCCGGGCTGTTAATGAAGCTATTGATCACATCATATTCTAGTTGGATTTTTAGCCCAAGAGATTCTTCCTGTGTGAGGGGAGATCGTAGGTTCTCTTCTAGATATCTAGGTGGCTGCAATTGTTGATGTAATACATGCAGACTTGGTTTAGATGGAGAATACACGATAAGGTTCTTTGTAGCACTTCCTCTAGCAATAGTCATGTTGCCTATGTGACATCCTATGTATGCATCTACTGTTGGTAGCCACGGTCATCCCAATATCAATGGGTGTCCATTGAATCTACTTCGTGGGTTGATAACTAGGAAATTAGCTGGGTATTCCTAATAGTCGACCGAGATTGCTATGTCTTGTAATGTGCCCACTGGTTTAACCATCAATATACCATCCAATTCTAACATAATTGAAGTAGGTTCAAAGGAGGTGATACCCAGGATATTACAGGTCTCGATGGTCACAATATTGATGGCTGCCCCAAAATCCACCAGTGTATTTGGAAAAAAACAACCCTATATCTGAACTGTTACCACGATATTCCCTGGGTTTGTATACTTGACCAGTTCCTGCTTGCCTAAAATAAGATCAGATAAAGTTACTACCATGTGAACAGTTGATGGGTCCTTAATTTTCCTTCCTGGCTTGTTTCCACATAATTCCTTAATTGTTTTTGCATAAATTGGGATGTCTTGTAAAGTCCAGAGGAGTGGAATTTTAACACACATATTCTTTAGTTCCCCAATGATACCAAAGTTAGGATAAACAATTGTTTTTTCTATCATTACCCTCTCGGAAACGGGGGAGGAGGAATTACATCATGATTCTATTGCTCGACTGTGTTCCCCCCTTGTTCTATCCCTTCTGTTATGACCACAGTCGATGGTTTTATTATTGGTTGTATATTATTCTCATTCTCATGAATGTTATTTCCTCAGGAGAAATTATACGTCTTGATATCAACCAGAGTTCATTGCACCCCACACATTTGGTCTCACCCTCCAAATTTTCAACAATTTGCACAATATGGGATGGTCTATTATTAGGATTTGGGTTGGGTTGAGCTGGTAATTGAGGGCGCATTTGAAGTTGAGGATTCTCGGGTAATTGAAGTGGAGCTTGTAAAGTGGGCTGACCTCAGGGAGCCATTCCCATGGGTTGATTGGTCATTCCCATGGGGCGCTGCCAGTTTTGATTCCAATTTGGGGCTTGAGAAGTTGTTTTAGTCCACTGTGAAGTATAGGGGTTGTTATTTGAATTCTACCAAAATGGGGTAGGGTATTGCAGGTTAGACCAAGCAGGATTAGCAGCTGGTTGATTTGGCCAGGGTGTAGTAGGATATTGTTGGGACTACCAGTGGGGTTAGCAAATGGTTGGCCCTGCCATGTGTTTCCAGAATTATGCTACTGATTATACTGCTCAGAAAAGAAAGAATAAGGATCGTGTAGCGTACCTGGGGGTCGAGCCTTCCATTGGAGACGTTGAGCTATTAGATATACTGGTTTTGTTTCCTCTTCTGATTCTTTAAAGACAACTTTTAGTCCTGGAAGTGATGGACATTGTTCTGTCGCATGGTCTTTGGCACATATGGTGCAAATTCGAACCACATCCAAGGGACACTCTCTTGAACCATGTTTCCTTCTGCATCGTGGAAAAAATATGGCCAACGACTGCTCTGATTCTGCTTGTTTCTGTTTAACCTGTAGAACATCCAATTCTGTAGTCAGAGTACTCAAAATGTCTATTTTAAAATTTTCTAGAAGATTACCAACTTCTGCTTAGGTGACACCCCTGCTAGTAATGTTGTTATTTCTGGTGAGGGGAGCCTGTATTCCCGATCTGGTTCGTGTACTTCCACGTGAACACCTGATGCACAATTGGACAATGTTATCATATGTTTCTTGATAAATATCACCTTTTCCCATTAAATTCAATGTTTCTACCCATTCATCCTTCATACCTTTTATTAGAGTGGCTTTAAGTACCTCACCTGGTAATGTATCATAAGGTGATCTTTGCAAATTATATTGAAATCTTTCAGCATATTCCTCTAGTGTTTCATTTTCTTTTGTAGTCATTTTAAATATCTCATCCTTTAAATCCTTGGTTCTACAATAATCTTGATATTTCGTAAGGAAGGCTTGTTTCATTTCATCCTATGAATTTATAGTTCCTCCCCCTAGTCCCATAAACCATAATAAAGCTGCTGCTTTCAAAGTAGAAGGAAATAGCTTCAGTTTCTGGGGTTCAGAGGTGTAGTCATAACCTCTACACATGACATCAAACCCAAATAAGAACGCATCAGGGTCCTCTGAGATCAATCTGTTGAAGGTTGGAATATTCTGTAGTGGAATGGATTTCATTGGGGAATTAGCAACTGAATCAACTATAGGATATTCCAAAGTGGAATCCTGGGGTCGCAGTGGGTTTTGCTATGCCATTTGGTCAAATATATGCCATTAGCCTTCAAGGATTTATTGTTCTGGGTGTTTTATTTGGGGTGGTTTATTACTTGGTCCTCTGGGAGTTTTAATCGCACTTCCTCTATCTAGGATTTCAGATGTTCCTTCTTCTATCAGAATCACAGGTGATCCAGGTTCAGGTGGTGGTGGGTTTTCTTCAGGAACCCCACTGGTCTCCTCTTCTCCTTCTTTCAAATTACAAGAATTTCTCTTGTCTAAAGGACTAGACAGTGGAGTATGTGTATTTTGGAAGCTTTGTTCAGTCCCTTCAGTTTCGCTATGAATCTTAACATGAGCCGTAGTTGGTGAATTTGCTACTTGAGGGTTTCAGGTAGAATATTTTTGAGGTCCAACTGAGGCTTGAGATTCAACTTTTCAGATGATTTCGTCTATGAAAGTGCTCCTCCCAGGGGGCACCGAGCCCTAGGATTTTGTAGTTTTTGGTGGGGTTTTTGTTGTTCAGGTTCTTTCTTCTTAGTCATACACACTAACATAAATTCTATGCACCTATTTAACCTATATGCATCAGTTGAAGGTAGGCGTTGGCACAACCATTTTACTTGTTGCCTACGTAGGTTCTTACCTTCCATTTTCAATACCCCATCCTCAGAGATGCCACCTATGCTACCTTTGACATTCTCCCCGGAAACGATGCCAAAATGTTGGGCTCTAAAGATGTCCTAAAATCAGCCTTAGTCTGACATTAATTTATCAACCAAGGATTCGTCTTCTCTTTCAAGAGTGTCCGCAAAGTCTATGCAGATAGTTGTAGAGGTTTCAAATCGTGTAGATAATTCAGTTAAATCAAATCTAAGTATATCTAAATTACTATAATAATCAAGTTCTTCACTCATTCATTAAAAACTTTGAAACTGATAAATCATTCAACAAAATTGTAATATGATCAATAACACACTATGAATCAAAGACACTAATTAATTTGCTGAATTCATCTAACTAAGAAACAATAATTTAATCTGTGAAAATACTTAAGGAATCAATCTATCAATGATTATTTAACCTGCCCAAAAAAAATAGTGAATTATTGTATAATTAAGAAGGAACAACAAATGTGAATTTAGGCAAAAGGAACAACAAATGCGAATTTGATAAAAAGGAACAGTAAATGCGAAAATCAAAGGAATTCTCGAATGGTAAACTAACAGTAATTGGAAATGGAACAACAATCGACAATGTTCAACATCTATCTTCTGCAAATGAACAACATAACCATTTCATAAAAGAATCAACAAACTCACGGATTTGTCTTACCTGTTGCAAGGAAACTTAAATCACAGAACTGAAATATAATTGATACGATTACAAATGAGACAATAACTCCTTCTGACTGTGCCCACGGTCTTCAGAAGGTACTACTGCTAAAAACTCAGTACACAAAGATTATTAAAACGCTCAAGGATTTCATTAATTCCATAATTGGTAAATCATTTACAACAGATTGCTTGTACAGAGTAATTCAAAGATCTGAATGTTTGATTAAATTTCTTGGCCTTATCTATTGTTCATCAACCTCTATATATTACAATAACATGGGTAAATTAAGCTATCTTGAGGATCGAGAGATCCTCATGATTTCTTTTACTATTTATAAAGATTACAAAATAAAGAGTCAATATTCCTCTAAATTGCTTTGCGTCTGATTCCTTCGATCTTTAATGGCTTATGTATCTTCAGGATCTCTTTAATTCTCTTGAGATAACAACAATTGTCCATTTTCTGCAATAAAATCAAACAATTCAAACTGAAATTCAAAAATGATCTAATATTAATCAATAATATTTCTAGAAGACTTTTGAATAATTTTATTTCCTAATTACTTCTAATTAATAGAAAAGTCAATCAAGAATATATCATAAACCACGATAATGAGGAGAATATTTGTACCTTTTTCTCAAATCAACACTTTTGAATTCATATTCTTAAGATCTTTATCTGTTTGAAGCTCTGATTTTTGTTTTTCATTCTATCCGTAAGTATTTTTTGAGGCTCTATGGAAAAAAGTATTTTTCGAGGCTATTTGTAAGTTTTCAGTCTCAAATCTGATAGATCTACTCTAGATATTTCATTTTTCACACTTACACGATCACATTCGTGGGTTATTCGTGCCCATGGAACATCCAAACCCTTTTGATCGCTAGTTGCTATATAGCAGGGTGGGACTAGACCAATAATTAGACTTCTCTGTGTGATCGGTTCTTTGTGGTATCCCTATAGTCCTCTACAAGGAGCGACTAGTTCTTTATGGTCTCCCTTTGGTCATTAACAAGGTGTGAACAAGCTCTAAAATCCATTTTTGAAGGAGAATTATTCAAAAAAAACCCAAATCCGTGTTTGTCCTTTCTTCTAGCCCTCTAGATCTTTCTTAGACCTATCCCAGTAGTCATTGTTGCAACATTTTTCAAAGTCAATTTTAAATATTTCCTTTTGTGTGCCATTTTGTTTATTTGATTAAAATAACTTTTTGTTTTTTTGGGTATGGTTTAGGTCATCTAATCTCATTCCCCCAGACTTTTCGTTTTGATGGTACTTTTGTGAAGAGAGTTCGTTTGTTTTTAAAAATATTTTGGGTTTTCCTTTAGATTTGATTTCATTGTTTAAACAAAGCCAACTCTCATGATTTTCATCTCATCTTAGAGTGCAATCATTTTTCAAGTTATTTGAAAATTTTCTTTTACCATTGAAAGCTTGAGTTTCCTTCGTTGAAGATATATTTGTGATTGAATATTTTATTCCATAGGTGCTTGTTTTCTCCACCTTCATTTGCTTTTGATTTCTTTGCAAATTTTTATTGAATACTTTCATTTTGATTAAAAGTAAAAGCAAAAGAAGTGTCTCTTTTGAGTTTTCATGTGATTTGGAAAGAAGAAAACAAAAATCTCACATGCTATTTTCATAGTTGGAGTGTCTTGGTACATAGTTGAAAGAGCTTGTTTTTGTTTGGAATTTCATGAACATTAAATTCATAGTTTGGCATTTCATTTTTTTTTTCCATTTGAAAAAAAAAGAGTGAAAGTTTCATGTTCTGGGTGTTTATTTCCAATAATAATAAAAAGATCTCTTCTCCTCGTAGATAGAATTCATTGAAAGAAAAATATCTACATTTCATTCTTTCTGCATGATTTTGGAGTTGAGTCATCACATCATTAGTTTCACCTTCATACACCCTTCTAAGTAAAAACAACTATTAAAATCAACCAACATGCTAATAAAATTAACTAGACATTTTTGTTTTTAGTACACCAACAATAGCTTAGAGCTAGAGTCTTTGGACTAGAAAAAGTGAGTAAATTGTCCAAATATCATATAGGAATAGCCGAGAACCCCCTCTAACACAAGGGATAAACATGAGGTCATGTACGGAAGAGAAATGGCGATTACCCCTCCAAATCTTGAACAATCGTAGTGGAAATAACATATATTGGGGGTTTTTCTTGAGTGTTATTGGTTCATTTGGTCTTAGTGCTTCATGAATATTGAATCCATTCAAGGTCCTCAAGAGAATTATCGGTTGACTTGTATTCATTACTTTAGAAGAGATTTGGACTTTGTTATCCTTCCCATATGTTTTGTCTTGAATTTCTATTGTACCCCTCGGAGGCCAACTACAAGTTGGTAACCCTAGTAACCTTTCCTAGGTATCTACAGAGGTGACTATGGGGGGTTTCCCATAGTACCTTGGGTAGACATCGTATCACACTTTCAGTACCCTTGGAGGTCAAGGTAATTTCTTCTCGTATCTTCGATGACAACTTAACATCCCATCTTCAGAAGATCCTTTTATATACTATTGCTTGGTTCATTACTTGTAGTTGTTTTTAAGGGTGTGTTCTTTTGAAATCCATAGTTGGCCTTAGGGATCGTTATTTCTATTATACTGTCACCATGGTCAACCAAGGTCTCTGAAGATCTTAGATAAGGAAAGGGTTGGATCCCAAAGAACACAATATTCCACATAACTCTTCTAATGAAGGAACTATTAATGAAGGGGTTGCTTCTGAAATCGGGATCATAGCTCCCCCAAGCGACTAGCTAGAAGGAGTGATCAAAACCATGGAAGAAGGTTTTCCCTCTTCCACAAATCCACCTTTTACTATCCCTTTTGGTCAACCACTCATTGAGTTTCCATCAATGAGTTATTATGATGCTTTTTTTTCTTACAATTTTCCACCCAATATGTATAGTAGGCAATCTTCTGGCATGCATTCATCAACATCTAACTATACAAATGGAATAGTGACCCCCCCACTGTATCTTGAGATAGCCACTCTAACACACATTCCCACTATTGGCACTTCATCTTTGTGGGAAACATCGTTGAACCCTGTTACCCCGACTCAATAGCCAGTAAGTAAAACTTATCTTCCCACATCTCTGGATGCACACTTGCATACACCAAGAGAATTACTTGGTCATCCTTTACGAACTCCATCTAGTCTAGTGGCCATAAATGTTGCTACCTCAGGCTTGTGACAAGTAGCTTCGTTTTTCCTTTGCCAATCAAGGTGTTAACCTAATGACAGTTCCTTGAACTATTACACATACACCTGGGGGGCACGTTATAGCCAGAGGGACACCTTTGTCTGTAGTCCGGTACCCCGCTAGAGGGAGGCGTTCAGTTATAGGTCATTTTCCAACTGGGGGGAAACCTTCAGTTGCAGGTCAAGTTCCATTTGGAGGAAAACCTTCAGTTGTGGTACAATATTTGATTTGGGGAAAACAACAAATTGGGGGGAAACCTTCATCTATAGGACAACAAGCACCTTGGAAACAACAACCTACTTGGATCCAACAACCAACTGGGGGACACAAACTAGTTGGGGGGAAAGAAACTGGAGGTCAACATCTAGTTTGGGGACAATCCCACATTGGAAACCCACCTCACTCCTAGGGGAATAATTCTTTGGAAAACCCTACAGGTCTTTATAGTGGTTTAACGTATCTTGGAGTGTCAAATGATCCATGGGTTAAACCCAATACAATGAGAATATATTTGCAAGGAGATTTTCCCACTCAACCAATGAATCCCATGTTACCTAGTCCCCAAGCCACTCGACCATATATGGGTGGACCATCTGGCTTTAACTTTCCATCCCAAACTGTGTATGGTCCCACTGGTACCTTGATTCCACATCCGCATTACCAGTATTCATAATCAAATTGACAACTACCTTTCTTGGATACCTTATATCTACCATACTTGTCACATTTGACAAATGATCCCATACAACATGCTCTGTTCTAGCCCCCTATCCATGCCAAACTACCATCTGACATCCAAAAATTCGACGGAAAACCTAGAGAAGATCCCAACAACCATGTCATGACCTTCCATCTTTAGTGTCTTCTAAATCCTTGATGGAAAATTCCATTTGGTTGAGAATTTTCTAGAGAACACTCACAGGTTCGGAAGAAAAATGGTATATTGAGTTTCCATGTAACTCCCTTGTCAACTTTAATTCTCTTTCCATGGATTTTCTGACTCACTTCCAACTTTCCATATGGTATGATATCGGCACCAATATTTTAACCTCACTTAGACAATCCACCCCCACTCATATTTATGATAATATTCATGAATGGAGGCGACAATGATGGTTGATTAAAGCCACTATTTCAGACCAACTCTTGGAAAATTGGTTCATAAATTCATTACTCCCTCCCATTGCTAGAGATGTCACCATGGGAGGTATTTCACTGACAAGAAAGCGATCAATCATGCTCAATATTTATACCTGGTATATTCCTAGTCAGGAAAAATATATGATTTGATCCCTCATGCTCCTTGATCATCGAATGATCCATCAAGACCAGCCCCAGGAGCCCATGTTGATGACGTAGTGGGTTCTGGAAATCATATTCCGTGACACAATTGTAGAATGGTACCAATACTAGGTCTCCTCCCTCTCCTGCACAAACCTCTGAGGTGAATGCAGTTCAATCTGTTTCATCTCAACAATCTAAAGGAAAGAAGAAAAAAAAAGGTAAAACCAAAAAATATTCTAACCAACAAGAGAGTTAAAACACCCAAGACCTCAATGTTGGGGGCACAAAAAAAATAAAGGAGAAATATCCTTGCATGGTGTGTAAGGAGCATCACTTCACCAAAGACTACCCTCGCCTTTCCAAGGTTCATCAATACCTTGAGTGAGGGGGATATCCTTCCAAACGAACGGTATTAACTAATCCTTTCCCCTAGCAACAACAAATGATCACACAAATTCCTACACCTCCACCTAGGGGCAATGTAGAGTCCTCATCCGAAAATATTATGATGGTTAAATCCACGGTGGAACTATCCAAGCGAGCGAAGAAATATGACTCCCAAGAAGAGGAACCTTCATCAAAGGACCCTACATCAACTACAACACCCAATGGCCCTCTCACTTTAGAGAAACATGCTTTCAAACTTGCAATCTTCCCTCCAAAAGTGGTACTTCGATGGACTACCCATAATCTAAATGCCCAGGAAGGTCAACACTATATCATAGTTAAAGATATCTCCCAAGCACCATGTGCCATGTCAACACTCGAAGTATTGCAGATCTATCCTTCATAGCATGAAGCCTTGCTATCATCCATGGGGGGAATTGACACTTCATAGTTCGATATTATTTCCTTTGACACAGAACAAAGTGATCCTCATCTCTCACACCAATTGGCATTGCAAATCACAGTTGGTTGTCTAAACAAGAATATCTTGCGTATGGTGATCTATGAAGGAGAAGCCACTTGTATTATGTCTTTGTCATGTTGTAAATCCCTTGGTTCTTCACATATCACCCCATCTCCAACCATCCTAAATATTTTGATGGACATTCTTTCAAACCCTATGGAATTCTCACCTCCTTACCCATCGATATCAGGGGAAAGAATGTCTTCGTATAAGTTGAAGTGGTAGATGCCACACTTGACTATAATATTCTCTTGGGTTGCACTTGGTTCTACGCAATGAAGGTTGTTGCATCCACTATATTTTGTGTCATATGTTTTCCCTATAAAGATAATATAATCATGATCAACCAAATGGATTATTACACACCTGACTTACGAGCTAATACTAGCACCAATGTGCCCTTCATAGGTGAATCTTTTAGGGGGTATGCAAGCATCATTGTAGGTATTTAAGATCCATTTCTTATGGAGATATCCCCCCTTTTTGCACCTGGAACCACCCATATTTCTCCTATCAACATGATTTACTCATCTACTAGTGGATCCCTCGAGTCATTTGATCCTTGGGTGGTACCTCATCCAGAGGATGTTGATTATGGAGCATTTATCCATTCATTGCAGGTGATATTTTCGATTTGGACATCCCTTAGGCATGCTTTGATACTAGTTGACAAATCCATTCTCATGTGGAGTGTGATCAACCTTCTCCCCCCATATGGGGTGTTAACACTCTTGGTTCATATGATTTCCTAGATAATAAGTTTCCTTCAGAAGAGGCCATCCCAGAAGTCATGGATTCCACTAATAATTCCAGAGAGGACGAGGATCATCACACCTTCCTCCTTGATTTGGAACTGATGATATTTAACATTATGAGTCTTTATTCGAAACTAGGGGCATTTTCTGGGGCATCCAGTGAAACCCCTAGTCTTAACCCTTTTCCACTTCAGTTATCTTTTTTGAAACTTTCCAGTGAATCCTATGCTATCCCTTTCATCGAATATTTGTATTTTGTACTTCCCTCATGTCTTGATGGATCCCATCAAGGAGCTTCCATAACTCAAAAAACTACTCGTGATGATTATCTTTGGTGAGCCATATGATGCCTCCAATGACTCATGAGTTCTTCAATTATGAAAAATATCCTTAGCTTAAGCCTAGTAATGGGATCTCCTTTGTCTAAACCATAAATATGTGTAGTTACTTGTACATAGGTGTGTGGTGTGACTTCCTTTTTTTTGTGTACATCATATCCAAAAAATAAAAATAAAAATTATTTTTAGGATTTCACTATGTATGCTGACCTTGAAATCTAGTTTACGTGTGTTGACAAGATTCTAGGGATGTTTTTAAGATGGGGACATCCATTGAACTTGAGGTGCGTGTCTCTAAAATGACATATAGGGAGAGGTTTTTCCTTGCATTTCCCTCTTTGCATTATTAACCATCCATATTGACAACACTACACCTTAGGTTCCAACCATTTATGTTGTTTAAATGGTCGCATTTTATTGTCGCTTTTGTCTTGTTGCTCATTTCTACTACACCATTTGATTCCATTTCTTATTGCATCGTAGCCATGCTTGACCGCTAGCCACCTACTTTCTTCCATTTTCAACACCCTTGGTTAAGAACTACTGTTATAATTGGTTATCATTTTCCATGTCTTGTTGTAGTTCATTTCTTCAGTCACGTTCCATGCGCCTAGAACTTCATTGCAAACTACTCATTCTATCCAATCAAGCATACTATTATCCCTTTGTCATTCTTAGTAACCAACCATGACAAAGGTATACCCTGGAGTCTCCTTTAAGATTTTTTTATACTCCCTAAACATGAAAACATCATTGAGTGAACTTGTTTCCTTTCACACTCATTAAATATATTTGAAAGGACGTCTATTCGGTGTAATTTTACCCCTTTTTCATACCGGGTGGACTAATTACAAAAAGGGAATACTCTAGTCAACATTGGCTAGAAGAGTTTTCCCTTGCATTGTTTTATCCTTTTTCGGGATCGGGAGACTAAATTTACAAAAAATCATACCTTTGGAGTCTTCTTTGTCCTCTCAGACTCTCTAAATACGAAATGAAAAAATGAGCATTTACTTTCGTGGGCTTGTTAAATCCACAAGATTGTATATGAATTTTTCTTTCATATATTTCTAGACTCCTTAAATATCACAAAGATTGTCGAGCACCATTCTCTTCCCCAGTCTCGAGAATAAATCCATGGGTGATCATATCAAGCACACTTTTATTTTCTTTCACACTCGTTTCAAACACGACATAGATAAAAAGAGTTGGGGGGTTTTCCATCTAGTCATCTTCACAAATGGCAGTTGTCCATCGAGTCACCCTTGAAAAATGCACATGTTTTGCATCCATGTACAATAGTTGGGTTATCCATTGTCTCTCAGTCATTACCATCTCCATTAGTTCTCGGAATCTACCGACTAGTTACTCTTACATTCATCCATGGTGCATGTTTTGGTATTTATTGAGTCAATGTTGCCAAGTCAAGTCATTTGTCGTGTTGATTTGTTCAAGGGAAGTTATCCCGTGTCGGCCATTTTTAGTCCTTTATCCCATTTACCCTAGCATCCCTGTATCATTTGTGATATAATATTACACTCTTCACACCATCTAGCTTTATATGTTTCATGTTGATTGATAGGGGATCATCAAGGCCCTCCTTCGACGGATTTCATCCTGTCGACTCCAAATCATTATCCAGGATTGAAATCTAGAAACTAATTAGTACCCTGGGATTTCCAAACATCGGTGGCAGATTCCCTTGCATTTCAGTAGTGGGTTTACATCATTGGC
Source organism: Picea engelmannii (assembly GCA_009831015.1). Taxonomy (NCBI): domain Eukaryota; kingdom Viridiplantae; phylum Streptophyta; class Pinopsida; order Pinales; family Pinaceae; genus Picea; species Picea engelmannii. The sequence continues at coordinate 28,414 of WSFP011368921.1, forward strand.
TCATGTTGAATGAATCTACGAGTGTTCAATTGATTTCTTCACACCCTCTAGATTGTACTAGGTATCTTGGGATCCATCATCATCAATGGATTACCTCGCATCTGTTAATGATATACATCAATGATCTATAATCAGATGGTTTCTACCATGCTCGACGTCATCTCATTTATTTGCATGTTGTATATTCATACCATTGGTATTTGGGATGAAGGCCTTGGGTTGGGACCACCACATTCCTTGATGGAATTCCCTCCCAATTAGTTGTGATGGAGTTATTCATGAGTACTTCAGAGATCACTCAGGCATTGAGTCATCTCACTGATTTGTATACTATGACATACATACACATTTGTATTTGGTCATGGCTATGTTTTCAATTGTGACATGGATCCACATAGTATTCTTTCATGGCCACGATCTAATTTTATGTGTCATGCATGGATCTACAGTGTACTATTTTGGTGGCTATGATTAGTTTTTTTTACTTAGCATGGGTATGCCTGCATAGGGTGTGTTATTATTATGTCATACTGATGATGGTTTCTTTCTAGGTTCCTTCACCCAAATCTTTGTGATTTTGTTTGTAAGTATTTTGGTCATCAAACACCTTTTCCGACCTCACACTTTATGGGGCATATGTTATATAGTTATTTTCCACCTAATCACTTGATGGGCATCATCTAGAGGTTAGTAGTATGAAACATTGAATTATACCACTTTTCCCATGAGTTTGCAATACCCGTTTTCCTGGTCGCTGGTTGTTCCTTTACAACATGTGACCAATTATTGTTGGTCTCTCCTTGTCCCCTTTCAAAGAACAACTAGTCTCTTCTTTTCCCCTTTCAAAGAGAGACTAGTTGCTCCCTATAAGAATGCAGGGCACGATCAGGTATGTTACTCCCTATTTAGGATAAGTTTCCATGAGATGAGATTAAACCTCAAATTTTTCATGGCTTGACCTCGAGAAGCTTGTTATCTTGGGCATATAGATCCTATCTAGATTAACCTTTGATCTTATATCTATTATCCTATAAATTGAGGGTCTCTCATGGGAAAGAGGGGAGAGAAAGAAGAAATAAAACTTATACTAGCGGTTTGATTACAAAGCTTGGGAAAGGAACTTGGGAAAGGACGACATCAAATTCCTTGATTAGAAGTTGTAAAACATATGTCCATTAATAGAAGATGTACAAGATTTTCCTCCTTAATTGAGTGTATGTAATTGTTATAATCTTTGTAGGGAATTGATATTCTTATGTTATGTCACTATATCTATTGTCCATTTATACATGATTCGTTTGATATTGTGAAATGTTTATTTGCGTCTCTATGTGTGCAGATCCGTGTTGGAAAGAGAGAAGGGAGTCTTCGAGAGAGATAATAGCTAAGGAGTGTGTGCAGGGACAACCGTCAGATCATCGGGTAAACCTTTTATTCCATCAACTTGTAGATTATTTTCGTATATAATTTAGATCTAGGAAAATCTTCTTCTTTCATCTCTATTTTATCTTAGGTCTAGGAAGAGCCTAAGGGAGGTAACTCCTATAGGGTTCATTTACCCTAGAAAATTGACCTTCATTATTTTCTATGTCAACAAAACTTATCTCCTAAACATCAAATATGGGTCTATAAACTCTAAGATTTGAATCAAGATATTCTATACTACCAAATAAGAAAAAGGTTGTCACATATGTCCAATCATGTTACACTAAGGAATCTTCCATGTCTACAATATTCATAATATTTATAAAGTATTTATGAATAGTCTCATTAGATCCACATAATATACACCTCAACTTTTCTCTTTACACTAATCAATGTCCAACTTCTTTGTGACATCAATATGGTCTTCTATTATATACACAAACCAACCATCAAGCATATTTATACATGATAACCCTGAGTCCACTACAAGTGAGTGATAACACTACTATTTTATTTTTGGCATGATCTTACAATCAAGAAAAGCATAGAAAAAAAGGATGGGGGATTTCATGTGGCTTTAAGCACTTCAGTTGTTTATAAAATATGATTTTAGATTGTCCCACCCATTAAGCATCACCAAACTTAAACTTTAAGTGTTTCAACGGTTCACAAATATTATTGATAATTTTTTTATCGTTATTAAAAACTCACTACTATATTTAAATATGTTTTTAAACAAAAATAACTTTTAATAAGATCATAACATCCACTTTAATACTTCATAATCCAACTTCTCTTTTTTTCTTCATTGAATATGGTTCAACATTACAACTCTACTTATGATAAAGAGATGATTCAACATTATAACTCTACTTATGACAAAGAGATACTAACTATATCACATTATTGTATTTGATAAGACTAAGTCCATGATGGAAAACACCACATTGACCTTCAATCCTTCAATATTATTAATAACACTCTTATCTCCTAAACATCAAAGATGCATGGGTTATAAACTCTAGGCATCAAACTTTGATATTTTTTACTACCAAGAAAGGAAAATGTGGTTAGAGATGCCAAATCATGTCAAACCGAGGAATATTCCATCCCTATAATATTCATCATATCGATAAAATGATCGTAAATTATACATCAACTAGATCTCCATAAAATGATTATAAATGATCTCCATAACCTCAACCTTGTACCTTGCTAATAAACGAAATCTTTCTTTGTGACCTTGTACTTTCCTACCAAATCACACTTTTACAACACATCTTTATTCCAACACCATGTAAATATACACAACACTTATCACAATGTCTAGCAGACAACTCCTCTTTATTCACACACCATGTTTTTATTTTCCTATGCTAAAACAAAGCATCCATGAATTTCTTTTCGAATGCCACACATGTCAATGGAGAAGTAAAAAATGAAATTGTGGACTCCTTGATCCTCTCAATAATCCCCAATCAAAAGTGAGAAGACATGTTCATGGATTTAACCAAATATGCTAATTTCTTGTTTATGCATTCATATTTAAACCATTGGTTCCCTTAAAAACTTAAGAGATTATATCAGTTACTTAGGAAAATTATTAATGGCACAAACCTATCAATGATAAAATAATAATTGTTGTGCTACTTATATGTTTAGTATAATGCACTCATTAATTATCAATCCGTGATTCGTAATCAACAGAGTTACAAGACACCAGTAAGAAAGGTAATTCTAATGTCATGAGTATAGAACTATTCTAGATTAAGCATGCTGGAATTAAAACAAACTAGCAAATCAAAACACACTTTGGTT